>JAOANK020719502.1:0-11181 GCA_026257165.2 Telfairia occidentalis | reverse complement strand
ATTCAATTCAACTAATTAAAATATTCAAATTTAATTAGTTGAATTGAATTAAATGTTGAAATTTAATTATTTAAGTTTGACATTCTTAAATTTGTTTTATAATCAAGACATAACTATACATACATAAAATTGAACTATAATTTATATATTTTTTAATAAAATAAAATTATAAATATTTATAATTATAGTTGAAAGCAATTATAAATATATCTATAATTTTTTTAAAAAAATTATATTATAATTTAGAAAACTTTAACATTTATAATTGAGAGTGTGGAGAGAGAGCGATGAGACCAAAGCAATTAATTTGTAAAAAATAGAAGCAATTAAATAAAAGAAATTGAATAAAAAAAATTAGAAAAAGAAATAGGAGAATAATAAATAATAATAAAAAAAGAGATGAGATGAGAGAGAAATGATGAAGTTGATGGGTGTGGGACCCACTTGAAGAAAGAGAAGAGATAAAAAAGAATAAAATGAAGTTGTGAATAGTGATCTGGAAGAGTTGTAAATAGTATTTTGGAGAGTTGTAAATAGTAATTTGGGGAAGTTGTAAAAAGTGAAAGGGAGTAGGTGCAGCTCACCCAAGTCCTTGGGCCAAACAAGGAATGGGCTTACTCCCCTCAGTTCACTCCTCTCAAACCCTTCCCCAAAACATCCCCTAAAAGACTAAAAATATCAATCAAAGAGCAATTTGAAGTTGAAGAACAACAGCTAATAACATTTGAAAATAAAACAAGCTCAGATTAAGGAGATTAGTGAACTAAATGTTACATGATGCTACAACATTTTCTTCACTGCCAAAATAGCACAGAACAACTCCTAAGCTTCTTCTGAAGCTTTACAGCTAGAATTCATTTCTATTTCTCCTTGTTCTTTAGTTAATTAGTGCTCTTTTGTGTGCATTAGGAAGAGGTTATCTCTAACACTCTTTCATATTCAATAAGTGAACCATGCTAATGTGAGATGCTAAGAGACCTATTAGTTTTCTCTTTCCCATATCCAAACTAAAATGCAAAATGTAAGGATGGTCAGTCATTACATTCAGAAGGCAAATTAATTCATTAACACTTAATAAACGACAACTTAAATTTGTTGCAAGCAATCCTTAATTCATTTAAGAACACAACCTCCCTAATCCTCACTTTAAGCTAATTAGTTTATGCTTAAGTGGGAAAAACAAAATACTAACTTAATGAAACATTGCATACTTTCGAAAGGGCTTAAAGAGACTTGAAAATAATCCAAAGTTTAATCACACAATAAATTGGTTGTTAGGACAAGAAAGAAAAGATGAAACTAAAAAGAAGTTGGAGGAAATTGTCTTGAAGAATCTTCTTTCCATAAATGGTCTCCTTGAAAAGCTGCTCCTTCTTCTCTTTGTCTTCCCTTTCCTTTTTTGCTCTCTATAGATAATACTCCTCGAAAATTGGGAAGGAAGCCTTGCCAAAAACAAAATTGCATTGTCCATATATTGAGGTTGCCTTTGTAACATCTCATAATTTTATTTTTGTTACTTAATTTAAATTAATTTTTGAATTTAGAAAAATAGGGATAAACATTTTGTGATTTTTGTGCATACTTAATTGGAACATTATCTGGGTAATGTTTGAAGAATGAATTAAGTTTTTTCTTTTATGGAACAAGGGGAAATTCAATAATAATAAAAATAATAATAAATAGGTTCAATGGTATTGGTGTAAATAGCTTAGGTGGAATAGGGTTAGGGTGAGGATGTGTTTTATTTAAGGTTAAGGAAGAAGCCCTAGCCCACTTTCTTATTTTCTTATTAAAATTTCAAAGGGAGAAGTAGCATCCCTCTTCATAATTCTCTCTTACTCTCTCATGCCTCTCTCCCTCTCTCGAGACCTCTCTTCTCGGCGACACTACCTCCAACAACAGTAGTAGCAATAGCAGCTGCTCCAGATCTGGTTTGGTGCTCGGGATCACCGGCAAAAGGCTCGGGTAGGTGTTTCTTGTGTTTTGGGATCTTTTTCTTGTCGTTTTTTTCACAAATCAAGTGGGTTTTTCTCCTTTTCAGTAGTGGAGAACTTCAGATCTAAGATAAGAGCATTGATTGGTGTATTGTTTTTTTTGCTTTGTTCGATACGACCATTAATCACGTTTTTCTTCCCTTTTTTAGCCAAAAACTGGGTTTTTTAGTGCAACGAAAGGTAAAAAGGACCCTAAGGACCAAAAATCTACATGTTGGTGGAAACGAGAGATCAAACCAAGCAAGAGTGTACACTCACGTGCGAGAAAGAGGTGTTTTATGTGGCAGCGAGTGGCCTACACCCGACTTTGAGCCACGCGTGTAGGCGTGTGCAGTGTTAATTTGGTGCACGGTCGGTAGCGTTGGAGCCATAGTGACTTGAAGTTTCAGATTTGAAGGTGTGTGACTCAAAAATCGGTGGCACATGGGGTTGGTTGTTCTAAACAGTAAGCTTCTCGTGGTGAGTTGTCCCTAGGTCCAGCCTCAAAATTCGTTAAAAGTTAGTTTAAGTTGAGTTTCTAAAGTGAATTTTTATGTTTGACTTTAGGTTGACTGTGTGATACTTTGACCGACTTGTAAGATAAGTTTAAGACTCGTTAGAAGAAAGTGATTCCACTTACGGACCCGTTAAGGGCTTAGGTTGGATAGTGTTTATGTATGTATATATCAATGCATGTATTAGTAGGATATTTAATAACAAATCTAATTTATTATTAATAGTCAAATTAAATTATTCAATTTGTAGTTAATTGATAAGAAATCTAATTTATTATTAATATCTAAATTAAATAATTTAATTAAAAAATTAAATAATCTTTATTATTTAATTTTCTTCCAATCAATTGTACGTTGTAGAGGTAATGAGCTAGTAAGGGGACTTTATGGACCTATAGCTTTGAGCTCCAATGGTTAACATTCGTTAGTAAACTCTTCAACTAATCAATCCCACGATTAACCCAAGGTAACTCCACTATAAACCTGAGGTTGCACTATCGCATTGTAAATGAGTTATGTCCCGAATATAACCATAACATCTCATCTAATTCTTCACAAAGTGATTCGTGGTTCTAGTTTGGTCAAATTATTATTTTGCCCTGGTCCTACATCTTACTCTTAAGTATGGTTCTCTAATAGATAGCTTTCAGTGAATCTCATCATTGGAGAATCCTTCTTGGAGTATCAAGAAGGCAGGTACCCTGTTATCCAAGTCTCGAACTAATACATTAAGGGAATCACTAATATACACACTCAATATGGAGAAGTGCACAGTTTGCACTTCCCACTATCGAGTAGCTGTGAATTTCATCTTGTGTATGAATGTTTTTAGTTCCCCAATTGAATGTATTCCCAAGGTACAAGGTTTATTGAGCGAATATATATAGTCATTGTCACCACGTTGCTTAAAGAACACACTCGCATAGGCAGGAGTTCATAATACACTTATGATTTAGATCAAATGACCTATGATTGTTCTAGTGATGTATTTGCATTTTCTTTCAACGGTCTTACAAGAAATTTGTAGAACACATCGTGGTCCAGTCTTATGCAATCTCATTGCATACGATACCTCTACTCACATGTCACCACATGAACAATTCGGATAAGACCATTTGTAACAGTTACAAAGTGAGTCGTATCAACAGTGTACTAGAATAAGGTCTCCAACACTATCTATATACTATAGACCATTTAAGCTACTACTCTTAAACTTGATCCTCTCGTATGTCTGATACATATCAAGTTTAAGAACACATTTGATGGCTAATGAGCGATTAGACATTGAATATCGCTAAATTTAACAAGATGCATAAATAATATTTAAGTCTATCTTATTTACATTATTATAGTTTACATGACGTCATGAGTTTAGGGCATAAATCCTAACAGACCAGTCATTACATTCAAACAGAAAATTCATTTATTAACACTCAATAAGCGAAAACTTAAATTTGTTGCAAGTAGTCCTTAATTTATTCGAGAACACAACCTCCTTAACACCTTAAGCTAGTTAGTTCATGCTTAAGCAGGAAAAAAAAAATACTAGCTTAATTAAACTGTGCATATTTTTGGAAGGGCTAAAAGAGACTTCAAAATAATCCAAAGTTTAATTACACAATGAATGAGCTATTAGGACAAGAAAGAAAAGATGAAACTAAAAAGAAGTTGGAAGAAATTGTCGTGGAGAATCTTCTTTCCAGAAATGGTCTCCTTGAAAAGCTGCCCCTTCTTTTCTTCGTCTCCTCTTTCTTCTTTTGCTCTCTATGCAAAATACTCCTCGAAAATTGAGAAGGAAATCTCGCCAAAAAGAAAATTTCCCTATCCGTATATTGGGGTTGCCTATTTTCTTCTCTTTCATATTTATTTCTCTCTATTTTATCTACATGGCATACAAATAAGGGCTTATTTGGCTTATGTTGACATGTGGCAGCTTCTCTTTTGATCTTTTCCTACTAGTCACTTGCTGTCTTCCAACCTAATTAATGAAATGCCAACTCACTATTCTTTTCTTTCAGCTCAGCCTCTATAAAATTAGATGCTGTAGCAGAATTAACAAAACATCATAGAATAGAAATGATACTATGCAGAATAAATACAACCAACAGTTATTTCAATCAATTCTCTAACTAATTACTCAAATTAAACCACCACAGAAATGCATACAAGTTTATGTTCATAAAAGCACATTGAGGAACCTTTTTACTAAAAAATACACTAGTTTAGGCTACTCTTAACTTTTATTCTAAGAGTTAACACTGAGCTCAATCATCTCTATGCGTTTTTTCTAGACACCTTCTGCAGCTATTTCAAGTTAGTTCGCCCTTGTCTGCTCGAGATTTGCAGCCATTGTTTGGTTTGGTGACAATATTTGCAATCTGACGCTCGATCTTTTCCTCACGTCAAGCCTCTTCCTCCAGCTTTCGCCTAACCTCATGTGCCTTAGCCAACACTTGGTCCACATCGACAACATTTAAATTACAAGACATGTTAAAAATTCACCCAAAAATATGCTTCCCACTGTATTGCCATCCCGTGATCTTCTCCATTTAATTTGAAGACTTGAGCTACAGTCCAATTTATTTTCCTACACAAAAGAGATATTTTCTTCCTTTTCTTTGTAATAAAAACTTCAAGAAATCAAACTAAATAAACCACCTAAAATTAATCTAAGACCTTAACTACTTAACAGAATAACAATTTAAAAGAAAAGCAATTTCACACATTGCGAATGGAGGAAGGTACGAAAATCTCAGATCATTTGAGTGTTCTCAATGGCATCATTTCTGAGTTAGAGGCGATCGAAGTGAAGATAGATGAAGAGGATAAAACACTTAGACTCATCTTGCCACTTTCATCTTCTTATGAATGCATGAAGCCGATCTTAATGTATGGAAAAGAGACTTTAGATTTTGCTGAGGTTACTAGTAAACTTCTATTAGAGGAAAGAAGACTGAAGAGTGACGGGCATACTTCACGGGAAGATTCATCACTAGTAGCGATCAATTGGAAGAAGAAGAAAGACTGTGCAGAAGAAAGATTACTAGGAATGCAGACAGTTTGGGCAAACAAAAAGGAATTGTCCTAACAGAGCAGGTTCGTCAAAGGGCTTTGGGTCGGATGCTGAAGGTGTCTCTCTCGCCAAAGGAGACAGTAACTCCTTTGAAGAAAGACTGAAATCATCATCATGGTATGTCCATTTTGCCATGATAAAGGATGTGATGGTAGCGGTTCTACAAGATTGCACACGCCATTGGCTTGACGGTTATGCAAGGTGTGTGTGGTAGGGTTTATGTCGATGGCTAAAGAACTTCCAAGTGAGCCAAGTAAGTGGAAGTTGCACCATAAATTTCAGTAGAGATTATCGATATGTGACGAAGAAGAAAAATCTTGGAAAGGTGTTCCAAGTGGGTCTACTTTTTATGGTGGAGTAGGTTATAATTATCTAGGTTGAGAATTATGATTATCGGTGAAGACAATGAAGACAACAAAAGTTATGAGTTCTTCAAATATCTTGCCAAGGTGGAGTTTGTTGGGTTTTTGGCAAAATATTAGAAGAGTGAAAATCCCACATAAAAAAGAATGAATGAAGTGATAGGTTTCAAGCACTATATAAAGGGCTCATGGGCTTTAGTTTTATTCATCCCAGTTATAAATACTTTAAGCTTGGTGTACTAGCTCTAGCTAAATCTCTTTCTTCTATTCTCTTATTTGAGAGTGGGGAGAAGCGTGTGAGTAGTAGAAAGATTTGAGAGTGTTTTTGTAATTGGGGTCAGAGAGAGAAATTCTATGTGATTGTAACAATTTTTTGCATAGTGGAGTTTTTTTTGGTGGGTCGTGGTTTTTCTCTGGTTTTGGAGCTTTCCATGTAAATTCTTGTGTTTAGTATTTCTTTTTAAATTTCTCAGTTATTTTTCTGCTTATTCCTACGGTAGAAGTTGGAGGTTTATCCCAACACAAATGGACCAAAGAGACCTCATCGAGTTCTTGGTTGCGGCAGAGAAAATTTTTAAGCCTTAAGGTCGAGCCAACCAAGAAGATCTCATTGAGAACTTTGTTTTTGCAAAGGTAAGTAGAGCGTAAGTGGACTCACCCCCGAGGATGTTCTCGAGGCCTTCGTTGAGCCGTACATGCCCAAGACTTCATGTCTGAGCTGAGCAAGGGACCAAGGCGAGCACAACCAAGATATCATTCATGTACTCCTGAGTTAATTTTGTGTATTTGACCCAATCCGAGAACTCAATGGCCAAGCATGCCGACCTCAACTCAAGAGTGGGAGCCATTGGCATAAGTAAAATTATCACTTCAAAGAGATTTTCATTGAGCCTCTCTGAGGCCCAACCACCAAAGCTCTACAATATCATTTTCCCTTTAAGAATTCAGAATCCCAAGACCTTCAGATTTCTAGTTCGAGCATTGGTAAATCCCTTTATAAAAAACCAAAAAAAAAAAACAAAAAACAAAAAACAAAAGAGTGCTCACATGCAAAATATGCAACTAAACCCTAACTTTTGGCTTAGGTTATTATCAAATTCAATTCTAACTTTTGGCTTAGGTTGTTAACAAACTCAATCCTAACTTGAGCGTCGGAGAATGTGTGGCTAAACAACACACTCGTGTTCACTTTTCCTTTTTTTTTTGCAGGCACAGATTGTTCAAGTTCCTCAACCAACAAATTTACCGTTAATTTAGATTTTGACATCAACATAATATATATTGAACCAAAGTATAACTTAGTGGTAAGGGCACTTATTCCTACCTGAATGTTTGATCTCCCACTAAAAAAGAAAAAGCTACAACAATAATGATGAAAATTGTTATTTTTAAAAGTTGCTAACATAGTCAGTTTAAAGTCTAAGGACAAAATTATTTATTTTTTTCTATTAAAAGTTCATAAACTAAAATAAATATTTTAAAATTCAATAACCAAAATAGAATAAACCCACCAAATCAATAACTAGAGTGAAATTTAAACTTTAATAAAATAAAATAAAAACCATCTCAATTCAAAAAGTCAATTATTCTCTTCTCCATTTAGGATCTCCAAGCAAAATTTGTTTATTATTTTCATCATTTGGCTCTTTCCCTAAATTCAATGACGAGTGAGAAGATGGATCCAAATCATTTCTAACTCCAAGAGAAAAATAAGTAATGTTTTTTTTCGTTGAACAACATGTGGAGCAAGGGGATTCGAACTCATGACCTCTTGTTCAGGGAGATATATCTTTAACTAGTTCAGCTATGCTCAGTTTAATAGATAAGTAATACATTAAACCATTAAACTATATTGTGTATTGACACGACCCGCCCTAGAATATCATTTTGAACCTAGGACGTGTCGTGCCGACGATGGATCCTAAGTAAACCTTAGAATCTATTGTCAGTCTGACATGATCTAACTAAAATTCTGATACTCAACCATGCAGCTATAACACTGCCTAACAAAATGGGATGCAATTTAAGATAACTGGTGGCAGTTGTCAATCCTGGTTGTCTCGTAAGGAACTCAAGTGCTACCTATTAGAAAAATTTGAGAGAAAAAGAGTGAGCTAAAAAGTTTCGTGAGTGGAAGGGTTTATAAGAAAACAACTTAAGAAAATCAATACATAAATAACTATTTTATAGAAATTTATACATTGTGTCACCTGTAATAAATATCATATAACATAACGTTTGATATCTTAGAGATAATAAATGAATATCTTTAAAACATAACTCATAGAGTTAGAAAATCTTATCACTGTTGTACCCCTGAACTGATCATAAATCATGTCAACTAGGCATCAAGTAATCTCAGATGGAAAGTAGAGCAAATCAAACACCTAAACATACGACCCAAAGCCCATATGTATGAAAAGTGGGTCTCATAGACCTTATGTATCATACATATAGACTATGGAAACACATTCTCAAAGTGTATTGGGTAATCACCATGGATACATAATTTAGTGGTTTTGAAACTTTTCTAAATAACTCTTCAAACTATACTTTAATCATAAATATTATCAAATCATGCTTTACAAATTCAGTAATATTAGTAATAATATATCAAATAGCTTTCGCCAAAATAATTCATAATTCTGAAATCTGAAATCTTTTATAAATCATGATTCTAAAATCTTATAATCAATTTAGTAAATTCAAGTTTCTAAACTTCATATTCTCGATAAACTAAATAAAACATTTTAAAAAATAACCACTCACAGACTATTGACATGAATAATTTGGACATAAGCCGTCCTGATTTTCACTTGGTCTGTAATATCAATTTAGTGGCAAATTGGTAAATACATATTTCTATCGATAACATACTTTAAAATGAATTCTCCAAGAATAATAATAATAAAAAAACCACATTTTCTCTCTTCATTTAAGACCATGCCCCAAAATTCCCAAAATTTTCATTTATTTTTCTATTTCCATAATTTCTCTTCTCAAATTCATGTGGGGCCCACCCTCATAACAATCTTTCATTCTTCCTTTTCTCTTCTCTCTTCACGTGGTGTTCTTCTCAAATAGCTTTTTTTTACTTTTTTTTTCTCCACTTTCTTTCTTCCCTTCTCTCTCCACACACCCCATCATCTTCTTCTTCCTCCAAACTTCCATTCTGTTTCCAGCAGCCATGATTCACTTTTTTTTTTTTTTCATTTAACTTCTTTCTCCACACACCCCACCATCATAATAAAATGAAACGCAATTGGATCAAAAGTAAAAGCCAAATAGGGCAATAGTGGTGGTGGTGGTAGAGATGGTAAAAGTGAAACTGAGAGAGAAAGAGACGGGCAGTGGACAGGGAATGGGCAGCAGCCCGGAGCCTAGCGTTCGGGGTTTGCGTTGGCAATTCCAAACGGTCCACGTGGCTTCCGTTTCTAGCGTTAGTACTCTCCGTTTTTATTACATCCCAAGAAAATTTCCACGTCATCCAAAATCTAAAAATCCATTAGGACATATCCCGTGGGTCCCATCGGCCAACAACTGAGGCGGATATTCCCCGACTCTTGGGGAATTATTCTGTCCGCATATGCGAATATCCGTTGCCGCCACCTCTTTATTTATTAAACTTCCCTTCATTTCTAAATGACCTTTCTACCCCCTACAACTTTTGCTAATTCACTGTTTTGCCATTGTTTTCAATCTTAATTTTTTCCTCCTTGATTTGACCATAATGTCCTCCGTGTTATTAGAATTGAAAATTCCACTTAATTTACTTTTACCCATATCTTTCCATTCCTAGATATTTTTAAATTTAATATGTGCAGTTGGAAATTTGAATCCACAATGTTTTGGTCAGAAATACATACTTTAACCAATTGGACTATGACTTAATTTGAGATTGTGTAGCTTTTAAAATAATTGGTGACAACTGTGCTTTTAAAAAAATAAGCTTTAATATGAAGTATATTAGTGTTTGGTAAATTTTAATTTTAAGTCTCAAAAATTAGGTTATAATGTTTGGTAAATTAATAATAAGTTGCTATAATTTTCTATAATGATTAAAGTAGATATGTTCTTTCAATTAGTTTTTATTAAAATTTAATATCTAAATTTATTATAATATAATTATTTAAAAATTCATATGATTTAAGTTGAAACTTTTGTTTACTCTAAATTATTTGATAAAAAATTTTAAAAAAATAATTGTTATACAAACTTGAATTAATCAAAATCTTGTTCCAAAAATTTAAATAAATAATAATATTAGACAAAAAGATATAAGATGTAAACAGATATGCAAAAAAAAATTGAAGATATGCAAATTGTTAGGAAAGCTAATTTCAAAAAAAAATATTTACGTGATTCTGCCGGTAAGGTAAACTCAAAAGTGATTTTATATAAATTATGAAATAATCAGTTTTACCAAACACTAAAAACAGTTAAAATTCTCCCAAAATTGCTTTTGATTATAGCAAAAGCAATCCAATGCTGCTAAGTTTTGGTTCGCCTACTAATTTTTGGGGTGAAGCTTTATTTTCTACTTGTTTGGTTTTGAATAGAGTCCTGTATAAAAATTTTGATAAAACTTCGTATGAAACTTGGAAAAATAAAACATCTCGTTTAAATTTTATCAAAGTGTGGGAGTGTCAAGCTACTCCTTTAAAACACTCATAAAAACAAGGTATGTGCTCATGACCATCTAAAGCTCAAAATTGATTAGATTCCTTAAGTTGGCTTGTACTATATATGTGGTAAATGGACATTTGAATCAAAGGACCTAGTTCAAGATTTCATTCACTACAGCTCCTTCAAATGTATGTTTATTTACACTGAGTGGAGGTTCAAACCTAAAAAGTACCTATACCTATTGCTACTAAAATGCTCATCATTTATTTTCTTTAAAATGAAATTTTTTTTTTTACTTTTTTGTATTGGAAAATCTTAAAATTTGTGGAGATGGTTAGATATTTTAAGACTTATTTTATTAATGATATTTAAAATGATATTTAATTAATTAAAAAAAAAAAAAAGTCTTTTCAACTTAACTCCGCACTTTTTCCAAAATCTGTGCTGTGCGAGCATCTAGTCTAATTTTGTTTCTCGGTGGGAAGAAACCACACGATGTTGAGGGATTAGTTTTGGATTTAGTTTTCCTAAGAACTTCGTGGGGTTCGTATTTTTAGAAGCTCTGTTTGATATTTGAGGCTCTTAACCTAAATCCACGTTTAACTGGAGGATTGTTTAGCTAAAATTTTTGA
>JAOANK020719304.1:0-11183 GCA_026257165.2 Telfairia occidentalis | reverse complement strand
CAAGCACAACAATTGGAGAAGCAAGTGCAAATTATGCCCACAACAATAGATCAAACTACCAATCACATAATCAACAACCCTCTGAATTTAGTCAAGGACAGAACAAAGGTTCGAATAATGCTGGGAATTATAGAGGGAGAGGTCGTGGAGAAAGTAACTGGAACAAAAATAACAACAGCAAACTAACATGCCAAGTTTGTGGCAAATATGAACATTCGGCTGCAGTATGCTACCACAAGTTTGATAGAGATTTCAATAGTACTGCTAATTCCTCTAACCTACCAAATGCAACAAGAAATGCAGCCTACATTGCAACTCCAGAAGTAGTCTCGGACCCCAACTGGTTAGCTGACAATGGAGCCTCAAATCATGTGACTTCAGACCTTGGAAACCTGAACATCAGTGCTGACTACAACGGTAATGAAATCCTAACCGTAGGAAATGGTAGCAAGCTAAGTATCTCACATATTGGTCACAATTCAATTGATCTTAAACACCTACATTGTCCACCTATAGCACTTAGAAATATCTTGCATGTGCCTCACATAAAAAGGAATTTACTTAGTGTAGCTAAACTCACAACTGATAATAATTGTTATGCTGAATTTCATTCTAAATATTGTCTTGTGAAGGACAAGGAAACAAAGAAGGTCATGCTGCAAGGGACACTTAGGGATGGCCTATATCAGTTGACTCTTTCTGTCACAAAACACAATCAAGTAACAACATTCACTGCCATAGAAAAATTCAGAATCAAAAGTTGCCCTCCAGTCCTCATAAGTCTAAGTTGTCTTTCAATTCCTATGTTGCTAGTTTAAATCCAACAAAATGTAGTGTCTCAGTAGACACATGGCATCAACGTTTAGGCCATGCATCCACAAGAGTCTTATCCAAAGTTTTTCAAGATGTTGATGTAAAACCTGCTATTGTTAATGGAAAAGTTAGTTTCTGTGATGCATGCCAATATGGAAAATCACATGCTTTACCGTTTAAATCATCTACCTCTACTACTAGCAAACCACTTGAACTTATACACTGTGACGTTTGGGGCCCTTCACCAATAACCTCAACTTCTGGGTATCGCTTCTACATCAGCTTTGTAGATGACTTTTCTAGACTAACCTACATATATCCTCTTAAAACCAAAGGAGAGTCACTTTCAACCTTTATTCAATTTAAAACTTTAGTTGAAAACCAATTTGAAAAGAAAATCAAAACAATTCAAAGTAATTGGGAGGAGAGTTTAGATCCTTTGTTCTAATCCTAAAGGAAAATAGAATCCATCTCAGGCTTTCATGTCCTCACACAAGTGAACAAAATGAGCTAGTAGAGAGAAAACATAGACACGTCGTAGAAATGGGCCTAATACTCCTAGCACAAGCTGCAATGCCTTTAAAATTTTGGTGGGATGCCTTTACCTCAGCAGTTTATCTAATTAATAGACTTCCAACTCCTGTTTTAAACAATCTTTCACCTTGGGAGAAAGGATTTGGCACTAAACTAGACTATAGTTTACTAAGAGTGTTCGGAACAACCTGTTTTCCATGCTTAAGACCTTACCATAACCATAAATTTCAATTCCATAGTACCAAATGTGTCTTTCTGGGTTATAATGACTGTCAGAAAGGTTATAAGTGTCTAATTTCAAGTGGTAGACTTTATATATCACAACATGTAATATTCAATGAGCTTGAATTTCCCTTTAAAGATGGCTTCTTAACCAATTCACCAGAAAAACAACAATCCTTTGATACCATAGTTTCCTGGTTTCATTTTCCCATAACTCAGTCACAAAATTCAGAACTTTTAAACTCTCACACAACTACTAGTTTTGAGTCAGCATGTAGCCCTAGGACATCTGATTAAGGGTCATCCCTCAGCTCCTTACAGTCCATTGCAGCATCACAGTCTTTGGTTCCTACTCCTAGTTAGGCAAGAAATGCCTCACTTGATGACCAAACCACTGAAAATAGAACCACAACCACAACTGACCAAATAACTTCAACTACACCTGAATCTACACGCCTTGTGCCCATCTCAGAAACCTCAAATCATCTAATGCAAACAAGATCAAGTGGTATCTTTAAGCTCGAAACGTGGAACTACCTTGCATACCAAACCTCAAGCACAAACCTTGATGTTCAAGAACCTATAAATGTCACAGAAACTCTACTATCAGCCAACTGGAAGAAAGCAATGGAAATCAAAATGAATGCCCTAGCTAAGAACCATACTTGGACTCTTATACCCTCTTCACCTGCACAAAACTTAGTGGGGTGTAAATGGGTATTCAAACTTAAACGAAACTCTGATGGAAGTATACATAAACACAAGGCTAGGCTTGTTGCAAAGGGTTTTTCATCAAACCCCAAGGATAGACTTCAAAGAGACCTTCAGTCCAGTAGCTAAATCCTCAGCAATCCGCATTATTCTTACCTTTGTTGTTGCATATGACTGGCCAATTAGACAACTTGACATCAACAATGCCTTTCTCAATGGGCACCTTAGTGAAGATATATATATGAAATAACCTGAGGGCTTTGTTGATGCAGTAAACCTCTCCACTTTTGTAAATTAAACAAAGCTTTATACAGGCTGAAACAAGCTCCAAGAGCTTGGTTTGAGAGACTAAAGAAAGTTCTGCTTAACTGAAAATTTCATAACTCATGTGCTGATAACTCATTGTTCTACTATGTGACAGATAAGGTGAAAGTCTACTGCCTAATCTATGTAGATGACATTCTTGTGACAGGGGATAATGCTGACTTTATAAACAGATTTGTTCAAACCCTTAACCAAGTGCTTGCATTAAAAGACTTGGAGGATTTATCATATTTCCTTGGTATAGAAGTCTACAGGGACAAAGACGGGATTCACCTAAATCAATCCAAGTATATTGGGGACCTCCTTGAACGGTTAAAACTTACACACCTAAAGCCTTGTTCAGCTCCAGCAGCAACAGGAAAGAAACTTACTGCAATTGAAGGAGAGCTTATGGAAAATCCCAGCCTTTATAGGAGTGCCATAGGGTCCCTGCAACACCTAACAAATACAAGGCGTAAAATTGCTTACATTATCAACAAGCTTAGCCAATTTCTACAGCAGCCTACCTCATGCCACTGGCAAACGGTTAAAAGAGTTCTAAGATACCTTAAAGGGACTCATATTGATGGTCTTTATATCTCAAAATCACATAATATATCTATTGTTGCTTTTTCAGATGCAGATTGGGCGTGCAATCTTGATGACAGGCATTCAATAGCCACTCAGTGCGTGTTCTTAGGTGAATCTATGGTATCTTGGAGTTCAAAGAAACATGTGGTAGCTCGCTCCAGCACTGAGTCAGAATATAGGTCCCTCCTCATACAACCTCAGAAATCGTCTGGATTCAATCCCTACTCAATGAAATTGGCTGCAGTTCATCTTCAACACCTATCATCTGGTGTGATAATGTTAGTGCCTTCTCTTTGGCAGCTAATCCTGTTTTTTACTCACGAAGCAAGCATGTTGAGCTGGATGTTCACTTCATTCGCGACAAGGTCCTCTCAAAACAACTAGACATCCGGTATGTACCTTCGGATCAACAGCTAGCTGATGGACTTACAAAACCACTCTCTACATCCATGTTTAGTGAACTGAAATGCAAACTTCAAGTGCTGCCAACCCCCTTTCGTTTGAGGGAAAGTGTTAGACCTGTTCATTAATACGGTGTTAGTGGGACTAGTTTTTTTTTTATTATTGGACTATTGTTACTCCTTTATTTTCTCACTTATAGTTGTTAATGTTAACCCACGTTGTAATGTGAGTAAGTGGGCTAAAATCTCTCAACCACAATTAACTACCCCATATACTGTATTTAAAATGCTCTCTCTCTCAATAAACAAAATTAAGGAAGATTGAGTAATCTTGCCTCTCATAAATCCTCTGCTTAGCAATACTTAAAATTCAAGTCTTCTCTTCTCCCTCACGATTTCTTCTTCCTCTTCCATCTTCTTCTTCTCTCCTTCCTTTTTCTTTCCTTCTTTTGTTCTTCTTCTTCTCACAAATATTTTTCCTACTTGATACATATCATTTGTATAAAAAAATATATATATATCAAATATAATGTCTACAATGCAGTCAGGTATTTCGTTGATTCAACCTGCTATTACTATGACAAAGAAAGGACATGGTAAATGAGGATATAATATATATATTGAGGTTATATCTTTCTTTTTTTTTTCTATACAAATGATATATATCATGATATTTCAAAATATCGGGTTTATAAATTTCATTTAAACACATATGTATATATTAGACAAATTTAACTATCATAAATGTAAAAAAGTTTATATAAATTATAATAGAATATAAACAATAAAAAATATTTATTTTCATGATAGTGTAATGTTATTTTGGATTGAATATTCATTGCTCCATGGTTGTATTATAATATTTGCTTAGATTGTATGAAATATTTACACTACGATTTAAAATTAGAATATGTGCGCATTCAAGATATTTGGTTTTATATATACTTAGCCTTAAATTTTCATCTAAGGTTTATTTTATATATGTGATCAAATTTTATATGTAAACATAGTATATGCATGGGTATATAAAAGTCATCTTAAATAACATTTTGGTGAAATGAAGTAGACATGATAAAAAAAAAGGTTTAATTACAAACAATAACATGGTTTATTAAAAATCAATAAGCACTAATCAATTGTATATGGAAAATGCAAGATTTATGTTGTGACCAATTCTTCCGCAACGAACAAATTTAACTCCCTTTTTAAATTTTATTACTGAAGAAATTATTACTTTCTTAAGGTTACCAGCAGAGGTTCACATTTAGGGAAAGAATTGTTATGCTCTTCACATCTTCCGGAATATTTCAACTAGCCTCGTTACCAAATGGATTGATCAATCTACTATATATTGAACATAATATTTCAACTAACCTCTTTACATCATGCCGATTTGTTTCATCAATAACTTGATAAAGAATAGTGTTGATAGAATAAACCTACAAAAAAAACACAATTTAAATATGCTTATAACTATGTTATTGATAAATTAAATAGCAACTGTACTTACTACTTATGATCTTTACAACCTAACAAGGACTTGTTGAAAATTTAAAAGATGGAAACTCACAATTGTTGATTCGAGTTCTCATCTTCCTATTTTGATTTCTTATATAGGAATGGATGTAGCAAATAAGACTAAAACTAAAAGATAAGATCAAATCTCTAAGAGATAAGATCAAGAAAGACAAAGAAAAATTAATTATAATAAATGACAAAAGAAATAATTCTCAATCTAAATTATTACATCACGACAAAACTAAATTACAAAAGTAAAAAAGTAAACAGTAAAAGTGAACAATGAAAAGATAAAGCTGAATGATGTTGTCGATAGGCTGTCAAAAGAATCTTTCAAAATTGAATGATTTGACGTAGCTTTCTCTAACTTTAATAAATATACTCTATTAAAGCTACTTTAAGTCTTCATTATTAATGACTGAACCGTGTGTCTTACTCAGCGCATAACCAACAGACTGATTATGGAGTTCTTCAAACTTACTCGCCAACTGCTGTTGTGAACATCCAACTTTGGCGGACTTATAGACGAACACAAGTATTTCTTCGTTAAGAAATAAATTTAAAATTTTAATTTTATTGCAGTATTTTTCAAAGATTTGAAATGAAAAAGAAGAAAGAAGATTACAACACACGTCTTCTTCCCCCAAAAATTATATGAAATCAATAGCTATGTGCTACAAAAGAGAAGAAGATTAGAAGATGAAAATTAGACGTGAGCTCTTTACTTGAAATTCGTCTTGTTTAGGCTGTGATACCATTTACTACTTACAATCTTTACAGCGTAACAAAGACTAGTTGAAAATTTAAAAGATGGAAACTCACAATTGTTGATTCGAGTTCTCATCTTCCTAATTTGATTCCTTATATAGGAATGGATGTAGCAAATAAGACTAAAACTAAAAGATAAGATCGAATCTCTAAGAGATAAGATCAAATCTGATAAAGAAAAATTAATTATAATAAACAACAAAAGAAATAATTCTCAATCTAAATTATTTCAACACGATAAAACTAATTTACAAAAGTCAAAAAGTTAATAGTAAAAGTGAACAGTGAAAAGATAAAGCTGAATGATGTTGTTGATAGGTTGTCAGAAGAATCTTTCAGAGTTGAATGATTTGACGTAGCTTTCTTTGGCTTTAATAAATATACATTATTAAAGCTGCTTTAAGTTTTCATTATTGACGACTGAACCATGTATCTTACTCAGCGCATAACCAACACACTGATTACGAAGTTCTTCGGACGTACTCACCAACTACTGTTGTGAACATCCAACTGCTAGCAAACATATGCACTATGCAGAGAGAAATACAGTCTTTGTCTTCAATTCGAACTTCTTCGTTGGAACTGTTGCTACTTCAAATTCTTCAATCTTGACGCCTTTTCTGATGGCTTCTTGGAAGATCGGATATTTATTTATATAACCTAGAATACATACAGGGATTATACTTAAACTATACAAAGGGATTGGATTTTCAAAAATTTACAAGATGATTAAAATATTGAAATTTAAATAAAAATATTTTTGTTTCCTTAATAATTGTCTGATGCAATTAACAAAGATTTTTGTACTTTTTTTTAACACTATACTACTGTATGTAGATTTAATCATTAAACTGTTATCTTTTCTTTAAAGCTTGGTTGACATCCCATCAACGTATGTTCTATGTATCTAGGAATGGATCATACTCGTTTTCTTCTTCCTCAGTTGCTGGTGCTTGCTGGGTAGAAGGGTTTGCTCCGTCGTTTTTGGAAGATATACTCTTCTCGGCGATGGCTGCCTCAAGGATTTGTTGAAACTCAACATCTGTGCTTATCTGAGCTAGTTTGGCCTAGAATTTACATTTTCTGTTGAGGAATTCTTGGTTTTTCTTTAGGGCCACATCCTGCATGTAACCGTTGTCAGCGAACCATGCTTTTACAACTTTAAGATCTGCCTGAACTTTGGAAGCGTTCTGCCACCACTTGATCTTGACTATTTTCGTCAATCTTATACTACGGCTTGGCTTCAATTTTGAAATTTCAGCTCATTATCCATGGGATTTGAAAATATAAACAAAATCTCATAGATGAGTGGAATGAGCTTTTGAATATGGTCCTACAAAAATGATAGTAAGACAATTGAAGAGGAACTGGGAGTATTTCGTCTGTGAGACCAAAGATATACCATCATTCGACAAACCACAACAGAAATGTGTCTACTGGGCGTTGGGGCAAAAGTGGATGAACAAGGAGTGGTCCTTTTGTGTATGCCAAAACACATTATACCATGCTCTGACATAATCTTTGTAACTGTACGTTTGCGTAATAAATTTTTTTGAAAATAATTTCTCAGTGAAGAGGTTCTGATTCCACTGAGTTGGGTTGAAAACTTTTAAAATTTTGAATTTAGAATAGGTGATTCTTGATGAATCATGTTTGTCAGAGATATGTGTGATTTCTGCTGACTTTGTGTCAGTAAGAATGAATTCATAAAAGGTTCTATTTTTGTAAGGATTTTCTGGGAAGAAAAATAGGTTTTCTAGAAACATCCTGGCGACTGTTTTGGAAAGACTAACCAATTCAAATTCGGGTTCAATTATTTGGCAATGGAGAATACCTAGTTTTTCTACGTAGGTTATCACCTCTAGTCCTTGTTGAAAGCGATGTTCTGGTTGAACAGCGGTTGAATAGGTTGACAGCGTAACTGCCCTGGGTGGTCTTACGGAAGTAGGAGAGGTTGAAGGCCTTAGTTGGACAAGACCGCCAAAGAGCCTCGGTGGAGTAGGAGACTCTGTTATTCGTATGCCGGAAGATCGTGTTCTTGGACGATTTGTTGTGACAAATCCTAAATCCATCTCATAGTTGTTGCTGCTCATGGCTTGAGGTGACAATCTTAAAGACGAAGAAGAAGAAGGTGCCTTGCCTCTTCCTCGGTTTGGTCTACTCATCTCTTGTTTTTTTCTCTCAATCTCTCTTTTGAATATTTCGGCCAATCTAGGCCACCTTCTCATCCCATCTTAGGGAGAAGTTTTAGAAGGAGAGGAGTTAGAGAGGAACTCTCTTGCGAGGTAATTGGCTAGGGGGTTTTGGACTCTTTTTATAGGCAAAACCTCAAAATCGAAGCAAGATAAGATCGCTTGCCACCTAGCAAAGATCTATTTGGATACCACATTTTCAACATCCTTATCTAAAACAAACTTGGATGCTCTAGAATCTTTTTTTGATTGTGAATTTGTTGTTGATAAGATCACCTTGGAATTTTGGACACATATGACTATTGCTAGTAACTCCGTTTTACCAGTGGAATAGTTACTATGAGTACTATTCCATACTCCACTATGGTATCGAACTGTTTGTTCTTTACCATGTAGTTTCTGTTTGAGTATCCCTCCAAATTCTATATCCGAAGCATTTGTCTCAACAATGAGATCAACTGTTGGGTTTAACAGGTTTAGGCATGGTAGGGTTTTAACTAAGGTTTTTATTTTTTGGACAGCCCAAGTATGTTCTTTAGCCAAAGGTTTTGGATTTTTCTTAAGCCTTTGGAATATGGGTTTGCATATGGGTCTGAGATTATGTATGAAGTCAGACACATAGTTTAGACAGCCCAAAAACATTTGTAATTGGGTTTTATCTAAAATCCTATCTAGAAATTTGGATGCAAACTCTATTGACCTTTGGATAGGTTTTATGGATCCTAGGTGGATCTCGAAGCCCAAAAATCTAATTTTTGATTGGAACATTTTTATCTTCGGTAAAGATATTACTAAACCATTTTCTTTTATTATTTTTATGAAAATGTTTAGGTGTTGAAATGCTAATCTATAGTATCAGAAAATATTAGAATGTCATCATTATATACTATTGAAAAATCCTGATAATTATTAAAAATATCATTCATTATTTTTTGGAATTCTGAAGGGGCATTTTTTTAGCCCAAAAGGTATTACATTCCATTCATACTGCCCGAAAGGAACATTAAATGTTGTTTTATATTTGTCTTTCTCTGAAATTTGAATTTGCCAAAATCCGGACTTCAAGTCAAATTTTGAAAATACTTTGGCAGTTGAAATTTGTTTTATCAAATCTTGTTTATTAGGAATTGGATATCTAATCCATTCCAAAACTTTGTTCAAAGGTTTGTAATGAATTACGAACCTGGTCACACCACGCTTCTTTTCTGCAGCATTGTTTACATAGAAGGCTGCGCAGGACCATGGGCTTTTTGAAGGTCTTATCAATTTCTTTTTCAAAAGCTCTTGAATATCCTCTTTACAATGGCTCATCAGTTCTATATTCATCTGGATTGGCCTTGCTTTTGTTGGGATTACATCTTCTACAAAGCTCTTAACATATGGAAGGTCAACTATATGTTGTCTCCTTTCCCAAAATGTGTTAGGCAGATTAAAACATATTTCTGTTTCAATTTTATTTTGTAGATTTTTTATTTTTTCTCTTATCTGTACACTTTCTAGATTTTATTCTATTCTTTTGTAGTCAATTTCTTCTTTTAGAAATTGAAGTTGTTTTTTTTTATTTATATGAATTTATTAAATAATGCTCTTGTGTTCTTACAGGTTTAATAAATTCAAATAATATTTGTTCACCTGCCATACTACAACTTACTCCTTTTTCAGGAACTTGAATTGGGTATAATTGAGTTAGGAATGAGATTCCTAAAATTAATCATTGATCTAGGTCTTTGACTAGAAGAAAGGAAGTTATGAAACATATTGGTCTTTTACATATATGTACTTCTGGGAGTTTGTATTTTATATTTAAATCTTGCTCCTTTGCTCCCGTTAGACCATGTGAAGTTTTCTCAAAGTATTTTATTGGGATTAGACCTTGTTGTATGCAATTTTGGTCGGCACCAAAATCTTATATCTTAATTTTGACTTTTGTATACCATTTTTGGGACAAAATGGTAGTGATTTGAGCTAGTTGTCCTGGTTGAACTTCTTCTTGATTTAGGAAATAATCTTTTTCATATTTTACTTCTTGATTCTTTGGCTCTTTTTAAGTTTTTTATTTCTTCCTTTATACATTCAATTGCTTGAGAATGGGATTTTTTCCATTCTGTCATTTCTTTTTTTAGGGAATTTACTTCTCTTTGTAAATCATTAACGGTTGCTTTTCGTGGTTTTTCTAATCTTTTAAAGATTTCGTAGAAGTTTGGGCTTGGAAGGCTTTCTAAGCTTATTTGGACCTTGGAAGAGTCTTCTTGTAAAGATTGTCTAAGTTCATCTATAATTATTTTCCTAGGCTGTTCTTCATTCATTTTCTCTACTACTTCTAACAGAGTTTTTTGGGTATCGATGAGGGTATTTATACATCCACACAGATGTATTCCCTCATCTTCGCTTGAGTTTTTTGAATTTTTTGATTATGTATTAGAATATTCATTGACTTTTAAAATTTGGTCACTGTATTCACTTTGGGTTGATTCATAGTTTGAATCTTCATCAGTTATTGAATCAATTAAGTGTAGTAAGTCCTTTTTAACTGATTCTTTTATTCCTAAATTGTTAATTTTTCCTCTTAAAGGACATTTGTTGGCATAATGCCCTCATTTTCTACATTTGTAGCAAGTAATCTTTTTATTACTTGGATTTCTTCGAGTTTGTTTGGAAGATTCACCTTTGTGGTAATGTTGTGGTTTCTTTGGAGTATTAAACCTTCATGGTGGTTTGTATTCTTTTTTATAATTTCTTTTATATTGTTTTCTTTGATAAAACTTTTCTGTTAGAAAGTTTTTCTTTTCAGGGAAGAATGATTTCTTTCTTTGAGATAGAGCTTTAATAGTCTTGCACTCATATTCCTCACATAATGTTTTTAATTCTCTAATATGGTTTTTAGAGGTGTTTTGAAGTTTTGATTGAATTTTCGCTTATGTGCACATTTTTATTCCACATTTAACTATAACACTTGCTATCAATCCATATGTTAGGATGCTTCAATTTATATTGTTGTTATAGTCTTCTTTTAGTTGTTCATAGACCTTTAGTCTCATGAAACTACGTAATGCTGGGGTTGGTGCCCTAAATCTCATGAGTTTCGTATTTTTGTAATTATTGTAAACAAATTATTTATTTAATAAAATAA
>JAOANK020719001.1:0-11184 GCA_026257165.2 Telfairia occidentalis | reverse complement strand
TAACTAGCTATTGATATGTGTAAGTTAAATTTGGAGGATCTTAATTGTATTCTTGAAGTTTTGCAGTTGGAAATTCTCAATTGTATTATTGAACACTTTTCTGTTGCTAATGGATAATGGATGTAATGCTAGAAGCGTATTGAAAAAATTGACAATGAAGGAATAAATACTGCTTCAACTAATGTAGCCAATGATGCAATAAGTAAGTTCTTGGTTTCAATCGTGGTCATATTAGAGGACTTGGATTTGGAGTGACCTTCTCAAAGTTGTCAGTATTGTCTCAAAGAAAAGTATAAGAAGATGGAGGGAGAAATGTCTGAAATCAGATCTTTGCTGTCTCACATCCTTAAATTTCAAGTATGCAAGTACTAGTAGATATGGTCAGTTTACGTTCATGTTCTCATATTATTTAACATGAATCTTTTTTATCTGGATTCTTCTAATTTAGGGTCATACAAGTGAACAAATTTCTAATGCCACAAATGAACTTGTTAACAACGGTGCTGCTAACCCAATTGTATCTTCACCTTCGGTAAAATATTTATTTCTACTTCCTTATATTCTGTTTCTAATATTTTAGTACTTAAATTTTTTAGATAACAACAATTTTATAAGTTGTTGTTTATGTTATCTATTGACTTTTGTAGATCAACAATAATTTTATAAGTTGTTGTTATGTTATCTATTGCCTTGTTGGTAAAGAGTATTAACAATAGTGATGCTCTCCGCAAATGCAAGTTGCTAGATTGGTGTGGTACATGAGAGGTAGTTGCTGAGGGTCGATGGTCTTCGAATGACCCAAAAGTTGTTGTGCATCATGTTCCCCTCGGTCCACAAGTAGTAAGAGTTTAGGTGGACTTGCCAATAAAACCTTATGCATTTTTATGGAGACCCAACTCAAAAATGACATATATTGAGGACGCCATTGGTAATACAGTTGCATGGCCTTTTGATAAAGTTATGTTAAGTATGTACATTTATTTATTATGAATTAAAACTATCTATTCTTCAATTAAATTTTCTTTTTAATGGTTCTATATTCATTTTTTTTTTCTTGATAACGTTTTGTAGGTTGATTAAAGAATTACTTCACATCAATGGAATGTCATCAGCCCTAACAAAATGAGCTTGTGTTATTTTTGTATTTATGATAACAATATATTTTATAATTAATGAATGGTGATTTGAAAATTTATGTTTTGTATAATTTTCTCAGTTGATAGAAATTTATTACAATATCTATTTTTGTGGGGCAATGTGAATTTTGTAAGGAATGTTTATTTAGATAAAAACACATTTTGATTGTATCTATTTTATAGATCAAATATTTATTTGACTTTTATTATGTGATAATGTCTAAAAAATTAATAGTATAATGAAATATTAGAAAAGTTGTAAAAAATCTAATTGTTGCATTTATCAAATGCTATAAAAAATATATACAAATATTTTTTACAAAACATAGCTATGATTTTAAGTTATAAAAAAGTTTATAAATGCTACAAGAAGTAAAATCTAACAATTCAAACGCTTTTTATAGCTTTTGTTTAAAGCTATAAATAAACATTTATGGCTTTAAATAAATGCTATTATGCACAAACAATAGCTTTTTATTGTCGCTATAGAAAACTTTTTGTAGCTTTTATAAACTGCTATCATATATTTTATCAAGATGAATTTATGCTATTAAAAGGTTTTATTATAACGATTTTAATGACTTTTATAAAACGCTATAAAAGGTCTCGATAGCATTTTTTTGGAGCTATCGTTGAGGTTCTTTCCTGTAGTATAACAACCTTTCTACTATCCCTAAAGTCGGGTAGGAGTATATTCCATCTTGCATGACTATGTCTCTAGCTATCTACCTGGTCTTACCCCTGAAATGGGAGGCTTATTGAGCAGACGATGATGGGCCTCTCTCATCCATGCAGATCTAAGGATAATCTCGAATAAACAGGAGTTCATAGTTAGCTCAGAATTAAGATCGAGTTACCTAGGTCATCAATTATGAAATAAGTCAGTGTTTATCAGTGAGCGATGTTATAAAAAATAGTGACTATTTCGTAGTTCGGTCTTATGCAAACTCATTGCATAGAACGCCCCCACTTGTATGTCTCCACATGAATGATTCAAGATCACTTCGTTTGTATCATATGCAAAGTGGGCCGCGTCCTATAGTGTCTCCAAGATAAGGTACCTAGTCTAATCCTTATACTATAAACCATATTGGCTATTGACTCGAACTTGATCCATTTTTATGTCTTCACATAAAGTCCAAGTATTCATACTATAGCCATGGATTCTTAGTTTATTGGATTTATATAGTTATACTTAACCATTCACTTATTCAATAACAAATTTACTAAATAAATTCAATAACCACTTTATTGATAATAGAATATGTTCGCAACGTTTACATACCTCGAGTTTTAGGACATAAAACCCAACAAACTCCCTCTTGGACTGAAACTCCAGTGGTGTACAAAATGTTGTTATGTTTAGAGAGAGAAAACAATAAATACAATAAACTAGGGCATCTCATACCCAAGATTTTCTTCCACTTGCCCTCGATTATAAAACTCTGAGTTCTAGACTTTGTAGATGACCCTTAAACACTTTAGCCTAGAGGGCCTACGTAAACGGATCAACAATATTTTGCTCTGACATTATCTGTCTGACAGCAACGTCACCTCTTTGCATGATCTCCCTGATGAGATAATGCTTTTGTTTGATATGCTTTCTCCGTTTATGGCTTCTAGGTTCTTTGGAATTTGCAACTACACCACTGTTATCGCAATACAGAGTGACCGACAGATGCATATTTGGAACTACTTCCAAATCAGTCAAGAACTTCCTAAGCCATACTGCTTCCTTTACTGCTTCACAAACTGCTACAGACTTAGCTTCCATGGTGGAGTCTGCAATACAGCTTTGCTTAATACACTTCAAAACTATTGCTCCTCCATTTAGAGTGAACACGGATCCCGAAGTAGGTTTCCTTGAATCTATATTGGTCTAAAAATCTAAGTCAGCGTATCCCGTAAGAGTTAAATCCTTACTTCCATACATAAGCACATAGTTCCTCGTTCTCCTAAGATACTTGAGGATATTCTTAATGGCAGTCCAGTGATAATATCTAGGGTTGGACTAGTATCTATTGACAATTTCTACTGCATATCAAGTGTCGAGTCGTGTACATAACATTGCATACATTAAACTTCCAACTATTGATGCATAGAGAATACGTCTCATATCCTCAACTTCTTGAGGTGTCTTAGGACACTATTCCTTAGACAAATGAATCCCATGTCTAAAGGATAATAACCCTTTTTTCCTCGTTTGGAATTCTGCATCTTATATCTAGACAACATTTTGTCAATATATTGCGCTTGAGACATGACTAACGTTTTGTTCTTACGATTCTGAACTATTTGGATTCCAAGAAAAAATTGAGCCTCACCCAAATCTTTCATTTGGAATTGGGTCGATAGCCATTGTTTTATGTCAGTTAAAAATCCTACCTCATTTCCAATGAGAAGAATATCATCTACATATAACACCAGGAAAGCTACAGTAGAGTTAATGATCCTCTTGTAGATACAAGGTCATTAACATTCTGTTCAAAGCCATAAAATTTGATCGCAACATCAAATCTCATATTCTAGGATCAAGATGCTTGTTTTAACCCACATATAGATTTTTTAAGCTTGAAAACCTTTTGCTCTTGACCCCGTTCAATAAACCCCTATGGCTGAGTCATGTAGATACTCTCTTCAAGACAGCTATTCAAAAAAGCAGTCTTGACATCTATTTGCTATATTTCCTAGTCATAATATGTGGCAATAGATAAGAATATTCCAATCGACTTTATCATGGCAATAGAGGAGAAGGTTTTTTCATAATCCACCTACTCAACTTGGGTATAACCCTTTGCCACGAGTCTAGCCTTAAAGGTATGTACCTTACTGGCATGATCTCGTTTCCTCTTGTAGATCCACTTACAACCAATAGATCTCTCCTCATCTGGTTGATCTACGAGTTCCCAAAGTGAATTGAAGTACATAGACTCCATCTCTAGGTCCATCGCTTTAATCCACTGATCCCTGTTCACATCATTCATTTCCTGTTTATAGGACAATGGATCCTCTATCCCATCATTAGGTATGATGAGTTGTGTTTCACTTAAACTCATGTAACGGTCGGGTTGATGAATAACCCTCCCACTACGTCGAGACTCTCTCAACTCTTGAGAAGGATGTGACTGATCAAAAACTTTTGTTGAAGCACCAGCATGATCAACAACTTTTGTTGATTTTTCTGTAGTTTCATTGGAATCGTTTAATACTAGCTTGCTGTGAGGTTTATGATCTCTCATGTGGTTTTCCTCCAAGAACGTAGCATTTTTCGATACAATATGTTATTGTGAAAATCCTCTTGTTCAAAGATCTAGGCAATTATTGTATTATACAATATTAGAGTTTTATTGTATAATCATGCAAATAAAGAATTTACATTTAATCCACCATATTTCTATTTGTCTTGTCTTTTTTGATTGTAAAAGCATTTGCTCATGCTTAATTACTTTTTTTAAATTCATCCCTCCCAGATTTAATATCTAACTTCCACCTCCCTTTTCTATATAATAATACCATTAGTTGGGTCTCAACTTACAATTAAGTTAAAGGTTAGATTTGGTAATGTGTTTTAAGGTTATATCCATATTACAAGGTACGTCATTCTAACTATCTTTTTCTTTCTTCTTTTGTAAATGATTCCTATCCTAAAGGTTGATTACAACCACTCTTCCACAAAAAAAAAAGATAGGTAAGCTCTACTGTTTCATTTTATAGGGTATGATTCTCTCTCCTCTATGAATCAATATCTTTGAACCCAATTTACATTACAAAGATTTTTTCTAAATCTTTATTTTTTTATTTGTAGGTTTAAACCATTTCTTTGAGGTTGGTTAAATCACAGACATTTAAGTTTGTAATATTTTACCTTTATAATCCCATTTTTTATGTTATACTATTAAACTTTTTAATTTTTTTATGTTCATTATTATTGTTATTATTATTTTTTTTTGCTTTTAATCTATTCATGTTGTATACATGTTTTTCCAAGTATTAATTTAATTTTTGTTTAGAATTAATTGAAAGTTAGTGTTCAAGTTAAACCATGTATAAATGTATCTAAAGTTGTGTTTGGTATAATATTTGAAACTAGCACAATTAGATCTAAACTTAAATTTTTAATTATAGTAAAAAAAAAAAAACAAAACAAAAAATTTATTTTAAATTTGAATAGTAGATTTAAGAAATTTAAAATATTTAATTTTGCTACTATACCAAACAAAATCTTTTAAGAGAGAAGTTAGAGAATAAGAGACATAAATTTATGAGATGAAAGAAGTTCGAAAACTCAGCTGTCAAATTTCAAGAAAAAAAAATAAAATAAAAATAATAAGTATATTTACTAAAACGAAAGTTTAGATGAGCTTAGAAAAGAAATTTGAGTGACAAGGACACAATTTTAAAAGAATATAAAGTTAGGAAATGTGGAGAGACTATTACATTTTTTAGAGAAAAAAAGGTAAAAAACTAGATGATAGAAAATTTGAGTGTAACTAAAAAAAATTGAGAGGGAGAAGTTTAAAGAACGAGAGAGAATTTGTTCTTTTTTTTAAAATTTTTTTTCAAAAAAAATTATTTTTTTCTTACTCTTGAAAGAAATTTAATCTGTAAATAATATTTTCAAATTTATTTTTTTTTGAAAATTCGAAATGATTTTTATCAATTTTATTTCTAATTTACGTTTAAATTTCTGACATTTCTCTTTCAAGTTTTAGCCACTTTTTAATTTTCTACCTTCGTATCTTTAATTTTTTTTTTCTCTCTAAAGATTTTGTCATCTAATATTCTCTATTATACTAAAGGGACAAAAGGTTAAGTTTTTATATGAGGAAAATTTTGAAATTAAATAACTAATAAATTCATATGAAATAGAATAATTAAGGACAAATCATATATGCTTCCAAAAAAAATCTTTACAATGTATAGAACTTGGTCATTTCCATTTATTTACTATTATTAGCGAGTCAATTTTAATTATCTATTATTTTTAATTAATATTTTATGTACAATATTTTGTTTGAATTTTCTCTTCCATATCTTTCTATTTGGTATAGACTAGGAAAAAACAAATATTACAATAAAAAAAGTATATTATTTGATTTTAAACATAAGGAATGTCAAAACTCATTCATCTAGATGCATTGAAGGATTGTATCTATCATTGTGGACAACTTTATTTCTAATATGAAAATAATAATAATTTTTTGTTGTTAACAATCGACAAATTCCTTGAAAATGGACAATTTTGAGTTGGTTGCTATTTTGACATTCTTTCTCACCAACCAATGTCGATTATTAGGAATATTATGTTCCACATTTAAGCAAAACCAAATATTGGATAACTAATCACCCTTCTATAGGCATTAAATTAGGCAGCTAAACTTCTTTCATCTAATTCAAGAAGATGATGCAACCTGGTATGAGAATATAAGAATGGATGGAAGGTGTTTTACAATTTTGTGTTATATGTTAAAGATAATTAGTGACCTAAATGGGACATAATGTGTTGATGTGGAGGAGATGGTCGCTATATTCCAAAATATTTATGACGTTGATAATAGAGTAATACGTAGACAATTTGCAAGGTTGGGTGAGACAATTTCCAGACATTTCCACATAGTACTTCATGCTGTCCTTAGGCTTCATGAGGTGTTATTAAAGAAATTAGAGCTAATCACGTCATCATGTTTTGATGAGCGTTGGAAATGGTTTCAAGTAAAAATTTATTCAACTTTCCTTGTATTTATAACATTATATTTTAACAGTAGTTTAATGACCAAACCCATCAATTTGGTGTGATTTTCCATCTTAGAACTATTGAGGAGCATTGGATGAAATCTACATTAAGGTGAATATAGGTGTTACAGATCGCCCAAGATGTAGGACACGAAAATATGAGATTGCAACCAACGTGCTAGGAGTTTTCTCTCAAGATGTAGAATTTATCAATGTCCTCCCAAGGTGGGAAGGGTCTGCTGGTGATTCTGGAGTTCTAAGAGATGTAATCTCAAGGCCCAATGGCTTGAAGGTTCCTAGGGGTATACATGTTTATCTTTTTATACCTTTCATATTATGAATGAAAATCTTATAAAATCATGATACGTGGTACAAGATATTACTATCTATGCGATGCTAGGTACCCTAATGCTAATGGATTTTTGGCACCATATAGAGGACAGCGTTACCATCTAATTGAATGGCAAGGACGAAACCAACCAACCACCTCTTAAGAATTCTTTAACATGAAACACTCGTTAGCTAGAAATGTGATTGAGAGGGCTTTTGGCACACTAAAGGGAAGGTGGGCGATTCTTAGGTCAAAGTCTTACTACCCAGTTAAGATATAGTGTTGAACAATAATAGCCTGTTGTCTACTCCATAAACCTCATAAAAAGAGAAATGAGCATAGATCCATTACTTGAGAAATTCGGTGCATCACCCCTTGATACTGATTCCTTCAATGGTGATCATATAAACTTTGTAGAAACATCGATTGAATGGAGCACCGAGAGAGATGATCTAGCTCAACACATGTTTACTGAATGGCAAAGTAGATGATGAATACAATTGTAATTTATTTTTATTGATTGAATGTTGTTTGTAATCCTACTACTCATAGTTATGAATTTCTCTACTATTCAGATTGTTAGGAATTTCTTTGTTATTCAACACTCCATGAAATAGTAAACTTGACTTTATAATGTATATGTGCATGTAGATATATGAGCAGATGAAAGTAGATTCTGAAAGCATGTATGGAGTAGATTGGAGAATAGTAAACTTGCAAAGTGCATCTTGGAACTCGTACACAATGGGGGTTGGCGAGCTGATAATGAGACATTTAGGCTCGGTTATTTGCAATAATTAGAAAGTGAATGAACGAGAAAATTCCAAGTTGTGGGCTAAAATCGACCCCACACCTAGAGTCTAGAATAAAGATTTTGAAGAAGCAATATAATGTTATAGCTAAAATGCTAGACTCATCGTGTAGTGGGATTTGGTTGGAATGAGGAGCTAAAGTGTGTTAAGGTTGAGAAAGAAGTTTTTGATGAGTGGATTAAGGTGAGGATGTATTTATAAAATCATTAAGTAAGAAAATTTGCTCATTTGTTGTAACGATATATTTTCTTTAACATGCAGAATCACCCTACTGCAAAAGGATTACAAAACAAGCCCTTCCTTCACTTTGAGGATCTAAGAGTGATATTTGGGAAAGATCGAGCTATAGTAGTAGGTGTAGAGACTCCTACTGACATGACATTCATTGCAAACCAAGAGATGGAGTCGAACATGCAGTCTTAGTTTGATGAGTTTGATATCCCAAACCTATCAGTAGGGGACACTACAATGGGGGATGATAATCCAGCCACACTTACAAGTATGCAAACCATTGCGATTCAAAGAATTGCATGCTGGCTGAAGGATGAGAAAGAGTAGACACTCTTCGACAATAGGCACTTAACAAACTTCGTAAGATACCTGATTCAAGTATTACTGATCATGTTAAGGTAATTGAGGCTTTGTTCAAAGGCGCTAATAAGATCGCTTGCTTTCTCAAAGTACCAGAGGGTTGGAGATATGAGTATTGCATGTGTCGCTTGGAGAAAGATGAATGACGAGTCTTGAGATACCTCTAACGTCATGCTTTTTCGTATGACTTATGCCTGACAAATATGGTATAAACACTCCTTGCTCTTTTGTTTGATGCATGTATGACAAATTTTATTTTGTTATATATGTACGAATATTTTTTTGGGACCATGTAAGTTTCGATTATAAATTATATGACTTTATTCTTATCTTTCAATTATGAATATATGAATCGTTTTGTAGATGAGAAGTTGTGGGCATAACATTTGTTCCTAAGTTATTAAATTTGATATCTAATTTTAGTCTTCATGAAGTTATTTATATCATTTCAAATAATTTAAAATAAAATGAGTAAATTTAAAATCTAACAATATATTTAATGCATCTAAAATACTTAAAATTTAATAGTAATTATCTTAATTTGGAAGTAATTTTTACGTATGTGCAGAAAATTCTTAATATAAAACTAAATTATAAAGACTATAAAAATTGAATAATTTTAATCCAACAATTAAAATAATACATTAATAACTACTTAAATTAATAAAAATTTTAGGCCAAACGAAAATAAATATCTTAGTTAAATAGTTTAGGAATAAAATATGTATGATACAATTTATACAAAACTTACTTCAGATTCATAGGTTTCTTAAACACAAAATATAGGAATATTATATTCAGACTTTCAAACCTGCACCCCAAATATAGGTTTTCTAAACCTAGCTTCTTAAACTCAGGTTTCGTGAACCTGCACCCCAAACACAGACTTCCTGACCAGACTTTCTAAACCTGCACCTCAAACACAGTTTTCTTAAACCCAGGTTACCTAAACCCCCAACTTAAACCTCAAGGCTTAACATTCTCAGGCTTAAGATGCCAAACTTGCATGCCAAATGCCCCCTTAAATATTTTCTTTTTGAAAGAAAGTCTAAACATCCATTTGTTATGTAACAATTAATAGATTATAGAATGCTTATAAATTTTAGTATGGCAACAAAGGAGGAATTTTACTCATAATCAATTTTCTCCTATTGAGTTTGATCATATATCATTTGATGTGTTTCAAAACGGATACATCATGCAGCATGGGCCTACCAAAGAAGATGTGCTCCAGTTCAACATGTTGAGTATCAAGCTTCATGAGGAAGAAGACTAAGTGGAGAAATGAATTTTAATGTAACATGGAGACACCTAACTCGAGAACTTCAATTTAGGAGATATTTACGGTTTAAAAATCTAAAGTAGTGTTTTCCATGTATTTTTCATGTAACCTTCTTTTGATGTGTAATTTCTTTTAATAGGTATTAGGCCCAAAAATGGAGCTAATTATGTTTAGTTGGCCCATTTTAGAAACTCCCAAATAACTTGCAACTAAACTTTATTCAAGTTAAGTTATTTTTGTAGGGTTTAGTTTATTTTCTTTAGATTACCAACTATGAGGCTATTTAAAGCCTTCATTTGTAAATTTGAGAAGAATAAGTGGATGAATGAAATGCTCCTGAACTTTTTCTTTGCTCCCAAAATGATGAGAGCTTGGTGCACTTGATCTTGTTGCATAAACCCCTTAGAAACATTCAAGTTTAGGTTGGTCACCAAACTTGTGGAGTGTTTCACTTTGGATTAAGAACAACTCTCAATCCAAAGCCTTGACCTTCAAGGTAAGTCCATTATTCTTTCTCTTGGGTGATTCTTGGTGTGTATGCTAATATGTTTAGGAGGCGCTTGTTTATACAAGAGTTGCCTAAGCCACTTGTGGTAGAGTTGAACATATCACTTGGTATCAGAGCTTAGGCTCAAGATCAGACATATCCCCCATCTATCTTACATTTTTTTTTTCACGTTTTCTTTCAAGCTCCAACCACTACTTGTTAACCAAGAGGTGTTTGAAGCTTTTATGTACTAGATTTTTAATTCTCATATTATTATTAATGTGGTCCATGTACATTTATTCCAATAATGTTGTATGCCCATGTTAGTGGACCAATTAATTAAAAGGTAATTTTCCTAACTTACACCCTGATGGAAGGTGTATATAAAATGATAAAACCCTAGGGATTGGTTCTCTCTCTGCCTAATCAAGTAGTATTTTTCTCTCCATCAAGAATGTATAATAAAGCATTAAAGAAGGTTAAGAGAGAGAAACACAATCCTCAACAATTGCTTCAAGAAATCAACTTCATGAATCAAGGTATGTTATCCTAACTTATGTAATTGTGAAAATCATCTTGGTCAAAGATCTAGGTAATTATTGTATTATATAAAATTAGGGTTTTATTGTATTCTCATGTTGAACCAACCATTGCTTGTTAACCAATAGGTGTTTGAAGCTTTTATGTAGTTTTTGTCTTGTGTTTTTGTTTTTGCTCCAAGTTTGTTGTTTTCTTTAATGAAGAAGAAGAAGAAGAAGAAGAAGAAGAAGAAGAAGAAGAAGAAGAAGAAGAAGAAGAAGAAGAAGAAGAAG
>JAOANK020719000.1:0-23622 GCA_026257165.2 Telfairia occidentalis | reverse complement strand
TTTTATTGAATAAATAATTTGTTTACAATAATTACAAAATTACGAAACTCACGAGATTTAGGGCACCAACCCCAACACTAGGGTGTTGGTAAGGTCAATGGAACAATTAAACAATTAATTCGCTCGCAGAATGCATTTTCTTACAAATTAGCTTAAGTGTAAGGTTGATTAACTCGAGTTTTTCCCTCTCGAGGTCCATTGACTCTCACAGTTAACTCCTATTCAACATCTCGTAATATAAAAATTTAAAAGCAGCATAAGGATAATCCATTACAGACCTCACACGTTCTCTTATCACTTTTGTGCACAAAAGAAACTATGTCTAATTTCCACAGCCTAATTTACGCCCCTCTCTTTTGATTAAGACAATAAATGCAACATCCAAACAATTAATGACCAATTAATTGAAGGCATAAAGTGCTGGAAATTAAAAAGCAAAGAAGCATTAAATACATTTCAACAAGAAAATCAATACATTTAAGAGTTCATTACAACTAACACCTTGAAACCTAAGGATTTAGCTATTGTTTTTCATCCTAAAATTCCTAGAAAAATCCATAAAAACAGAAAACATAAAAAGGATAAGAGAAGAAAAGGAACTCCCAAAAGATTTCACGTCGTTCCCATCAAAACGAGCTTCTCGAGGTGTAAATACTCAATCCCGAGCACTCCGAGACTCCTCCGAAGCTCCACATAGTAGCCCACATCGTTCTCTATCCAAAACTCTCGAAAACTCCACCAATAATTAGCTCTCTCAACCGTAGTGGTGAAAAGTGATGGTATACTGGACTGCCGACAGTGTTGAGATGCTAGGGGCGGCGTCTCGACACTAGCTTGTTGCTTAAATAACCAAAATGCTAGTTTTGGTGTGCGTGGTCAAGTGGCGGTAGCGTCGAGCGCTACATGTGTGGCGGCAAAGAGATGGCGTGCGCTTTGCGCATGTTTAGCGTTGAGACGCCCACGACGCCTGGTTGGCAAGATGGGCGCTTGCGCGCCTGCACCTGCGTGTGAAACTTTGGGCGTCTCAACGCCATGCCTTCTTTAGCATCCGTATGATCTTCCTTTTTGCAAATTATGGCATCTCAACGTCTTGGCTTGGCGTTGAGACGCCCAGCTTTTGGTCTTCACTTATATTGGCCTTGTTTCTTCATTCTTTGGTCAATTTTGCTCTTCTTGGGCCCCTTTTTAACAAGAACTACCTTAAATCTGTATTTTTGTCTCTAAATGCTCAGTTCCTACAAATTCAATAAATAAAGCATCAAAGTACACTTGAATGTCCACAAAACTTATAGGATTTAGGTCATAAAATAGCACTTTTTGGAGTGCTATCACTTACTGGGCAAACATATTTAAGTCACCTCACTACGCTACTCAAAGAACACACTTGCATAGGCAAGAGTTCATAACATACTCAGGATTAAGATCAAATAGCTTATGATCATTCTAGTGATGTGTCCACATTTTCTGTAACAGTCTCAAGAAAAGTACAGAACACATCGTGGTTCAGTGTTATGCAATCCTATTGCATACGATACCTCCACTCACATGTCACCACATGAACGATCAGGACAAGACCATTTGTAGCATTTACAAAGTAGATCATATCAACATTGCCACTAGGTTAAGGTCCCAAAAACCCTATCCATGTACTTTACACCATTTAAGCCACTACTCTTAAACTTCATCCTCTCGTATATTTGTTACATACCAAGTTTAAGGCCACATTCGGTGGCTTAGGGGTGATTTAACAATGAATGTCGCTAAATTTGAGAAAATGCATAAATAATTATTAAGTTTCTCCTATTTACATTACCAAGTTTACATGACATCATGAGCTTAGAGCATAAATCCCAATAGTTGCAATATGGCTAAGGCAGACTTGATGATGGAAGAGTTGACTCAGTTGACCTAAGAGATGAGCTCACCTAATGGAAGAGTGAGCTCATCATGGCCGACTTGGCGTGACTCTCCTAGGTGTAGAGTCGACCTGCCCATATCCTACTGGCAGAAATCGCATTGCATGTCAGTATAGAGATCCATCAAAATTAGAGCAATTCTGTACAATCCCTCCTTACAAAAGGTATAGAATCTTCACCATTAGACCTACACAATCCTAACTAAGTTTAGCTTGACACCGGTTCAAACTAAGTACTACCTTAAGCTTTAGAGTATATTGGGTCGAGCACCACATGTAAGACCCACTTTTGCCAATTACTATGGAAAAATATAAAAGGAAGGATTAGACTACATGCCAGCTAGAAAGATACAAAAAAAAGAAAAAAAATCAGTGATACAGAAAAGAAAAGGAGAGAGAAGCCACACCGAGGGTTAAAAACAAAGGAGAAAGGAGAGTGTGAGAGAGAGTAGCTCGAGGGAGAACGAGAACGACAAAATTGAAAAACGGGAGAGGGATGGCTCGAAAATCATTGGAAAAGTCGTGGCTAATGCCGAAACTAGTTCAAATAAGCTTTTTAGGCAAAGGTTGAACTCGATAAGCTCGTTCTTCTTCAGAAAAAGCATGAAAAATGGGAGATTTACCTCATGCGCCTTCTTTCCTTAATTTGCACAAGAACTTTAATTTTTTGAGTTTTCTAGTATGCTTTTATTTCGGGTTGATGACTTGAATAAAAAAATTAAACTATGTAGGTTTTAACTCCCTTTGAGCAAGAACTTGGTGAGGTTTTAATTGTTGTACTTTGATTATTGTTGGTGTGCAAAAATGTAAAAGGAAAGTGATTATGGGAAGACAGAAATAAATGAGCTGAAATGCAACATGGAAATAGGTGAAGGGAAGAATGTGTTTTTATGGGTTAAGGAGGAAGAAGAAGATGAAGTGAAAAACTTAAAATAAATCCTATTAGAAGATGGGGGTATTGCTGTGAAGTACAAAATTGGAAGGCTTATTAAGAAGGGAGTGATATTGTAGTTGTTTCAAGGTCATCAATGAAGATCCAAGGGTGAAAATAAAAGGTTACGGAAAAAGGATAATATTACTACATTGTTTTATTGTGATGGAAGAGAGAAGCGTAAATTGAGGTTTCGGCATAATGGGCAATATTCAAAGACGAAGAGTTTGTGAAATTTACGTTCAACCGGTGTATGGTTTATTTCTTTTATGGAAATAATTAAAGATGCAAGTATTAATTTCTAAGTTAAGCAGAAATCGAGATAGCTAGGGACCCGAAACCCTCCTTTGCATCAATTGTGTTGTGAGTTGTTATTTTACAAATATGTCTGCGGTTATGGGTGAGATTGAGTAGGCCCGAGATCCAAGACTAAGTCATCTCCACTGATCGCACCCGATTATGCATCACCGCAAGCGCACGGGTCAATCGTAGTATAATAAAACGATCTTGAAATCCAGTATCGTCTCGGGGGATCAGTTAATCAATTCTCTTAGTTATCTAACGGAATTCGTTCTATTTTATTTAGGAAAAGCCAACAAGTGTTGATCCAATAGAAATGAAACTAAACAAGTAAACGTGAGAACAATTAAGTGATAGAAACTCAAGTTACATGGGTGTTCTAGGGGTGTCAACTTCACTAACAGACCACATTAATTGCATAAATAATTCAAGGATCTATTTATTAGAAAATTCATAAGTTTTAGAGTCTTGATTTGGGTTTTCTATTCTTAGCTCAACCAAGCCCACACTTAATCCCACAATTAACCTATCAGTCTAATTGATAAGAGAAACTTAGGCATTAACGACTCTCCTCAAATGACTTCTAACATTCACATATCACTTTCATGCATAAATGAATTTAGTTGGGCAATTTTTATCTAGTTTAGAACTCCTATTCCTAGCAAGCAATAAACCATACATCAATTTAGTTGAAGATCAAGCCACTAAAGGCATTGAGCATAAACTACTTAAATGAAATTGCATAATAAAATCAATCCAAGAGTAATCAATACAAGATTGCCGGTCCATTAGCTAGTCTAACCCTTAGAGTAAATGTATTAACTACTCATAATATTTAGATTACAATAGAAATAAGTCCCAAAACAATCCATAACAACAGTTTTATAGAAATTAAAAGAGAGAAAAGGAAACTCCCGAGTCCATTCTTTTTAGTCCTCAGCTCCGAAGCGACTCCCATGCTCTAGGTTTTTACTCTCGAACACTCAAGAGACTCCTAATTAGCTCCAACCTTAATATTTAGTAGAAAACTGTACTGTTCCTCGAAAATCGAACCAAAAAGCGGCCCCAAAATCATCCTCCTCCAAACCTAAAAATAAATTTTGCATATATAGTTCAAGGCTACAGTGTTGAGACGCTAGGAGTAGCGCCTTGACGCTATCCCCAAAAAAACCTCACAAGAAGTGCGCATCACAATTCTATTTGGCGGATAAAGAGGCTGTAGTGTCTAGACGCTTGAAGTAGTGTCTCAATTATGGCATCGAGACACACTCAAGATATAATTGTAATACCGACATAAAAAAATGTTGCAAATAATTTAAAAAACGATGGAAAGCTTTCTTCCTGATGAAAATTAAACGTTGGCAATATCGTCGGCATACACCGATTAGGGAAACTAATTGCCGACGTTCGGACAACATACTTCATTGTTTCTTATCTATCCCTGACGCTTAAAAAACGTTGTTATCGAGAATCATTTGCCAACATTTCGAAAAGGCTAGCGTATTGAAAACTATAGCTGACGTTGTTTTGCAAAACTTCGACGATAGAAATGATTCCCCGACCTTAGCTTACGCCAACTATAATATTTTCCTTGACGTTTGTGTAAATAAACGTCGGGAAAGGTGAGGTCACGTTTTTGTAAATACCTTAAATTTAACTCGAAATATGGCGACGACTGAAACATACGTCGGTCAAAAGTAGGCACTTCTGACGTTAAGGTTGGAAATTCCTTTTACATTTTTCAATTACACTTCTACATTATTCTACATGAATTTTTTTTATATCAACCTGATAATTCATATGAACGATCTAATGAGAAAATTATCATAAATATAAATTTAAATATTTCTTTTACATTATATTGAGTAGAACAAAGTGTATAACACATAAGTCAAAGTTATTAAATAAAAAACAACAATTTACATACACCATTGAATTGAAAAAAAAAAAATACATGTATCCCTATCATCTTCTTTTTACTCCATCAGAAGTATGCCTGAAAGAAATGCATAAATAAGAAAGTGCGTAAGTAGTATTTCAAAAATAGCAAAGTCAAAAAACATGCATTCTGATGGAAATAAGTAATTTAAAACCACCGCTTAATACTTTAAAACGTTTACAATGTTTTTAGATCGCCAAATGACTAAACAAGTTATAAAAAAGTGCCTAATTGGCCTAACTCATCGCCCTTAACACGTTAAGAAACTAAAACATGGCCTAAGTTGCCTAATCTATCCCTTAACATGTTGAAAAATTTAAAAAATGGCCTAAGTGGCCTAACCCACAACTTTAGCACATTGAAAAGCTCAAAAAGTGCATAAGTGGCCTAACCCACTACCTTTACACGTTAAGAAGATAAGAAGTGACCTAAGTGGCCCAACTCATCCCCTAACACGTTCAAAAACTAGTTGCCTAACCCACCCCCTTAAAATGTTGAAAAGTTCAAAAAGTGGCTAGGTGGCCTAACCCACTCCCTTAATACGTTAAGAAGCCAAAAAGTGGCCTGAGTGGCCTAATCCATCCCCTAACATGCACAAAAACTCAAAATCGACCTATAACCCACCTGCTTAACACGTTGAAAAGCTCAAAAAGTACCTAGTAGGGCTAACTCACCCTCTTAAAACGTGCTAAATCTCAAAAATTGCCCAAGTGGCCTAACTCACTCCCTTAACACTTTTAAAAGCTCAAAAAGGGCCCAAGTGGCCTAACCCACCCCCTTAACATGTTCAAAAACTAAAAAATACCCTAAGTGGCCTAATTCACCCCTTAACACGTTGAAAAGCTCAAAAAGTACCTAATTGGCATAACTCACCCCATTAATAGGTTGAAAATCTAAAAACTATTTAAGTGGCTTAACCCATCCCCTCAACACGTTAAGAAGCTAAAAAGTAGCCTAAGTGGCCTAATCCACCCCCTTAACACGTTGAAAAGCTCAAAAAGTGACTAAGTGGGCTAAACCACCCCCTTAACACGTTAAACTCTCAAGTAGCTATCATAACTATAGGATAGCTAACAAACCCTTCAAAAAACTTGAAAATAACATATTTGCCTATAGTGACTACCATAACTGCAAGATAATTGCCAACAACATACAGTAAACTTCTAAATACATTGAAAAATTTAATATGAATGAATTTTATTTCATACCTATGTGGTTGATGTTGATCCTCTGCCACCTTGCCCACTAGGGAAATGGGACTGCATTCAAGCCCATCTTTGTTCCCATACTGTAATTTGATCATCGCATGTCTTCTTCTGTTCCTTCAATTCTACCTCGTTGACCAGTTACCTTCTCACACATTTCCTTCTCTCTCGCCTTTATTGTAGCTAAGTGCTCTTTCAACTTCTTTTCATATTGCGATGATGAAGCAGTAGTTGAGGAAGAACCCATTCTACTCTTCTTCAGCTTTGAGCCCCATCCAAGGCTTTTAACATGACCAGGTCACGGTCCCAACACCCTTTCACAAATCTTCTCATCACTTACTCGTTGGGTCCTTTCTTGTGTCGCAACTTTAGTGATAGCTTCTTTCATCTCTAGCATTTCAATGTGCATTCATAGTTCAAATAAATATATAACTAGATAATATATAATTCAGTTAGACATAATTATACTTACATATTTCTTATCTGCTGCTCAATTCACCAATCCCTTGCCCTCTGCAAACCTCATTCTTTGAAACAGATTTATGTAACCGATCTCAACGTCTTCTTTTGCTTTCTACAAGTAAAATTATAATATATTAAGTATTGTTAAGCAATGAAATATATAAATAAAACACATCATTTACCCACTTGTGCTATATGTGAATGAATGCCTTTGACCTAGCACGGTGGTTAAAAGGCATCTTCGACCGACTCTGTTTATTTGTATCTTATAGCACTCCAAAAGTGCTATTTTAGGTCCTAAATTCTAGTAGTTTTGTGGGCATTCAAGTGTAATTTGATGCTTTTATTGTTAAATTTGTAGGAACCGAGCAGTGAGAGGTGAAAATATGGATTCGGGTCATTTCAGGTTGAAAAAAGGGCCCAAGAAGAAAAGTCGGACATGGAACGAAGAAATGGGAGAAAATCACATGGTAACCCGAGGGAGTTGTGTTGAGATGACGCAAATGGGCATCTCAATGCCCAAAGGATGACAGCAACGGGCGCCACCCAACTTCAAGGATGTGGCAGCGTTGAGACGCCACTCAACGTTGCCAAACCCTTGAGCTTAACGCTGGTCACAAGCGCGGACGCCCAGCGCGTGCACCCTTTGCCATCAGCATTTAGATGCCCTTCGATGCGATCACTTAATGCTCACAAGCGCGCGCGGGGTAAACATGCCACATGTCCGAAGCCCAACGACATTGAGACGGTGCCCAATGCTGTGCTCAATGCCATAAGTCATACACACGCTTGCGTCTCCAGCCATCTTCGAATTAGCGTCGAGACGCTACGATGAATATTTTGCCCTAAATTTTATGTCTACACGCGCCGCAAACCATTTCATTAAAGAGTAGCATTGAGACGCTGTCCTCTAGCGTCTCGACGCTGCTGCCTATACTATGTAAGGTTAATTTCGTGAATTAAATGGGGGAGCTCTGTTTTTTACGCTATTTTTGAGGGGATTCAAGGGAGAAGAGAGTGGGCTACTCTTTTGGAGCTTCTGGGAGGTCTTGGAGTACTTAGGATCGAGTTTTCATGCCTCGAGATGCGTATCTATGGTGAAAACAACGTGGATTTCATCCGAGAGTTCCCTTTTCTTTCTCCATATGTGTTTATGTTATGTTTTACTATAGTTTCCGGGCTGAATTTCAGTTTTAGGGTGTTAAATCATTTAGGTTTTAGGGTGTTGGTTGTAATGAACTCTTAGAATTATCGATTTTCTTGTGGAATGCAATTTATTATCGTTTTCTTCTATTTTCTAGCATTTAATTCACTGCATTCAACTGGCCATTGAGTGTTTGTATGTCGTTTTTATTATCTTACTCGAAAGAGGGTAGTAATTGTATACCAAGAAATTTAGACGTATGTTTTTCTATGCATGAGAGTGATAAGAGAGCCTGCGAGGTCTATGAAAGGTTACTTTTATGTGACTTTTAAATTCTTGTTGCGAGACATCGAAGAGGGAGTTATTTGTGCGAGTTGGTGGACCTCGAGAGATGGAAGCCCAAGTCAATCAACCTTCGACTTATAAAAAGTGTAATAAATTGCATCTCGTGAGTTAATTAATTGCTAAGTGTTTGGTTCACCATGTCAACACCCTAGAACCTCCTTTCCCTTGATAAATTCACCGTTAGCGTGCCTTTGTATTTCTTTCTTTAATTTTAGAAACCGTTGAATTGCTTTTGAGTCCTCTGAATGAAATCAAAAAAATTAATTGATAACTAAGAAAATTAGAAATCTCGATTCCTTGTGGACGATACTCTGTCTCTTGGGCCATATTATTAGTACAATTGACCCATATACTTGCGGTGACGTATTGTTGGGTGCAATCAAGTTTTTGGTGCCATTGTTGGAAAATCAGTGTATTTTTAATTTTCTTATTATCGAGGTGTTGAGTAAGTCTTAATTTAAAGTGTATTTGTACGCGATTTTTCTCTTTTCTTTTTTGTTTTATTTTGGTGTATGCCACGTACTTAAGGCACTGACCCTGTTCTTCTTGTTCTAGAAATTGAACAAACCTGCAGGAGAAATCTTAGGGAATAAAGAGCAGTACTCGAACCGATGGGCGAGCATAAAGGTGATCCATGGGCTATTCGAGATTATTTTAAGCATACGATCCATAATGCTTAGCTAGAGATCGTGCACACACCAATCAATGCCGTGAATTTCGAACTTAAGTCGGGACTTATCCAAATGGCTCGAGATTGTGCTTTTAGGGGCTCAATTGCAAAGGACCCACATAAACATATTAGATTGTTTCTAGAGATTTGCAGCATAGTTAAGTTAAATGGGAATTTCTAATGATTCTATTCACTTACGTTAATTTCCTTTTTCTATGCAGGACAAGGCGAAAAATTGGTTGTTATCCTTACCAGTTGATAACATTTCGACATGTGACGAGCTAGCCCAAGCACTCCTGAACAAATTCTTTCCTCCAGCAAAGACCTAAAGATTGAGGAACGAAATCAGTAACTGTAGACAAGCTAATGATGAACGGCTTTATGAGTCTTAGAAGATGTTCAAGGAGTTGATGAGAAAGTGCCCATAGCATGGGTATCTTGATTGGCTCCAAGTACAACCATTTAGTAATAGTTTATCAAGTACTAGATGCAGCTGCGGAGGGGTCGATTTTCTCCCAGACACATGTTCCTACTCAGGCTTTACAAGAGGACATGGCAGCCACAAGTTATAATTGGCCTGCAGAGAGAACAACTGCTCGAGCACCAGGATTAATACGATTGATGAGGTAAGTGCTCTTAAAGCAGAAATAGCTTCATTGACTAATGCCTTGAAAATTATGGCTATGCAGGGAAAGCCTCAGTCAATTGCATCTATGGCGGCCTATCAATCTTCTCTTGCTTGGGAGGATCCTCAGTTGGAGCAAGCCAACTACGTCAACAAGGGCTATGGATTTTAAGGAGCCCAGCAGAACCAGTTTGTAGGCTAGCAGAACCCAATGTCGAATCACTACCACCCAGGTTTGCGTAACCATGAAAACTTTTCATACGCTAACAATAAGAATGTTTTGCAGGGACTCTCTTGTTATGCATCATTGTCCCAACAGCAATCTGATGACCCATCTTTGAAAAAGATGCTACGAACATTCATTAAGGAGGCCCGCAACAGAACAACGAGTCTAGAGAGTAAGATGGATAGCCAGGAAAAGGCCATGAAAAATTTAGAGCTCCAAGTTGGACATATAGCCACTTCGTTGAGCACGATGCAGAAATGTAAGTTCCCTAATACCACTGAAGTTAATCCTAGAGAACATTGCAATGCTATTATGTTGAAAAGTGGCAGGACCCTAGATGAAAATGAAAAACATGAGCTTGAGAAAAAAGAGCCCGAAGAGAAAACTGAAGAAAAGAATGATGAGAAAAAGAGAAAGAGAAGAATGATGAATAGAATGTGGCTGAGGAAAAGAAGGACAAAGTGCAGCCAATGACGTATTCTGAGTCCCTTTCTGTTGATTTGAGTAGAGTCCATTATCCTCAGCGATTCATGAAAAAGCATATAGATGACCAATTTTCCAAATTCTTAGATATTTTTAAACGATTACATATTAACATTCCTTTTGCTGATGCCTTAGAGAAAATGTTGACTACATAAAGTTCGTGAAGGAAGTGTTGCTGAGAAAAAGAGAACTTTGGGCACGTATAACCGACTATCATCTGTCTACAACTAGTTGATCGATCGACAACATTTTTGAAAGGTATAATAGAGGATGTGTTAGTCAAAGTTAACAAGTTCATCTTTCCTGCAGATTTCATAGTTTTAGACATGGAAGAGGACTCAGAGATGCCCATCATTTTGGGAAGAACATTTTTGGCCACTGGAAATGCCTTAATAGATGTCCAACAAGGTAACCTCACTTTAAGGGTGAATGAGGAGGAGGTAAGTTTTGCATCTATCGAGCTCCTAAGAGCCCTCCTAAGGTAAGTACATGTTGTAAGTTGGATGTTGAGAATGGTTATAAAGTAAATGTGAATTCTAAGATCTCTGGTATGCTTGACAAGGGGAAATGCATACTGAACCCCGCTTGTGGTAGTTTAGGTGCTTTAAATGAAAACATGCATGTGTCCCCTACAAAGGAGTTTGTTTTTTGAGAATGTGCATCCTCTTGGACTATCGTTGATCATCTTGTTGAAAATTGCTCTTTGTCTGCTGATAATGAAAAAAATTTGTTTGAATGTTAAGCCTCCCGTTTTAATTTTGAAAACCTTACCCTCGCATTTTAGTATGCTTTTCTCTATTCTTCTACTCATGCTATTATATCCGGTACTGTGAGCAGAGTAGAAGAAAATATTTTCTTGAATGTGCTTCAGAGGGTAAAAAATGTATGTGGAAAGAAGGCATGGTGGATTCAGGACATGGTGGTGAAAGAATGAATATTCGATGTCCTGTCTAGCTAGAGACGTTAAACAAAGCGATTCTTGGGAGGCAACTCAAGTGTTTTTGTTTTTTCTGCTTTTGTTAAGTTGTTGCTTTCAGTTTGTTGCTTGCCCAGCTTTCATGAATTTTGCACATATCTATCTCTTTTTCAAGAGCCATAGTACAATTGTACTCAGTTCACATGCCTGTCGTATAATGGACTGTCCCATACTCTAGGCCAGTACTTACTGCTTCCCTTACTTTGTTCTTTATTTCATACATTGAGGACAATGCATGTTTTTAAGTTTAGGGTGGGGGTGTCCTGAGTACTGTGTGCTGATAGGCTAAATTTATGTTGTGAGCTGAGCTCCTGAGAATTGTGGCTGTCTGATTTGATGATGTTTGGATGGATTTGTGGACAATTTTTTTTCCATTTGATTGGATGATGTGAATGATTGTTCACCTGACTGTGTGCTATAATGTAGAACTGTTAATTCTTGAATGATGAGGACTATGAATTCCCATGATTTTTTGTGACATGTATGTGAGTTGAAATAAGGAGATTAGTAGGCATACTTCTTATGTGAGTTATGTCTGAAATCCCTCTTTGAATTCATTGTATTTTGAGCACGTAGTCCCCCTATTTAGAGTCCTGAAAGCTTAGGGTATAGTTAATGAGGTTGAACTTAGAATATTTCAAAATGAGTTGGTTATTGGAGAGTGAACTTCTAAGTTAAGTAGATTTTGCTAAAAAAAAAAAAGAAGAAAAAAAATGCATAACGAGGTTACTCCGCCTTTCCTGTTGTGCCCAAAAGCACTGAAGGAGAGTGAGTATTGTCCTAGGATAGACATACTGCTTGTAGTTAGATACTTAGCGCCTAGGAAGCGGGGGTAGCTAGAACGAAGGTAGCATGTCTTGACTAAGCTCCTCTTTTAGCAAATAGGAAGAGTTTGTTGTATTACTCGTAGTTGGATGCTCAATGCCTAGGAAACAGGGTAAGCCAAAACGAAAGTGATACAACCTTCCCTTCTAGAAAAAGAAAAAAAATGAATGAAAAGAAAAAGAAAGAAAGAAAAAGCTCCCTTAAACTAGAAGCACTCACTTGAGATTAATTTAGTTCCATAGTAGGGGCATCTTGGAAAAAAACTTCATTAAATGCACCCTGGGCTTGTAGGGACTCAAATGAGATGAACTTGCATACACACACAGAAGGAAGAATAAGATTTGGCCTTCGGCTTTCTTGCTAATAGAATGTGCTTGAACGTCTCTTTTATTGTGATCATTACATGTCATTATGCATTGAGTTTGGAGTCTTAAGTATGCAACCGTTGAATTTCTCTTATGTGTTTGAATTTTATTTTTGCTCCGAACTAGCAAAACTCTAAGTTTGGGGTAGTTGATAGCACTCCAAAAAGTGCTATTTTAGATCCTTAATTCTAAAATACAACATATAAGCAAATCTCTTCATCATACTTTATTTAAATTCCTCAAGCATTTCTGAGTTAGTCCCAAAATAGATCAGATCATCAACATATAAGCAAACAACAAGGAAATTTGTACCTTCCTTTTTCACATAGAGAGATGGTTCACTGAGACTTTTTTGAAAACCATTATGATAGAGTATCCATCAATTTTACTATTCCATGCACGAGGCACTTGCTTTAATCCGTACAAGGCCTTATGGAGTCAATAAACTTTCTCCCTCCTTTCCATGAACAATATACCCTTGATGTTGCTCGACATATACTTCTTCTTTCAACTCACCATTTAAGAAAGAAGATTTGATGTCAAGTTGAAACACTTTCAATTGTAATTAGGCTGCTAAAGAAAGAGTAATCCTTTATCATCTCCATGCGAGCCATTGTTCAAAAGTCTCATTAAAGTCAACACGAGGCTGTTGGGAATAGCTTTTTGCTATTAGGCGAGCTTTATGCTTCTGAATGGAACCATCTTCTTTGAATTTAGTCTTGACGACCCATTTTAAACTAATCGTTTCTTTCCCTAGAGGTAAGTCTTAAGCTCTAATGTCTTATTCTTTCAATGTTGGCTATGTCTTCATCCATAGCTTTTATCCAAACTTCTTCTTTTGCTGCATCATTAAAACTTTTTGGCTCACAAGCAAACATGGCAAAATGTTCACTTGAAGCATAAATATCTTGTAAAGATCGTATTCTTCTTGAAAGAGATTCTGAGATTTGATTTGAAGTAGCTTCAACTGGTGATCTTGCACGAATTGATGGAAAACTCCTTTGTGATCTCAAATTTTGAGAGTCATGTTGTCAATCAAGCTCTTGAATATTTTCATACTGCTGGGAAGATTGAGAATAATTATTCTCTCAATTCCATGTTGCCATTTCATCAAATATTACATCTCTTGATATCAACAATTTTTTTGTCTCTCGATTGAGTAGTTGGTATCCTTTTGATTCATCACTATAACTGATGAATAAGTATTTAGCTCCTTTTTATCTAACTTCTCTCTTTCCTGGGAAGAAACAAGAGAATAAATTGGACAACCAAAAACTTTTAGGCAATTAACAATACGTTTCTTCTTATTCCATCCTTCAAAATTTGTTTTCAACTGCTTTAGTAGGACACCAATTGAAGATATAAACAGTTGTATTAACAGCTTCAAAAATTATTCAAAAGACCTTTGGATTTGAACATGCTTCTTGCCATTTCCACAATGGTTTGATTCTTTCTTTCAGCAGCATCATTTTGTTGTGGACTATGTCGGATTGTGAGTTGTCTCATTATACCATCATCCTTGCAATAGTCCATGAATGACTTATAAATGAACTCGCCTCCATGATCAGTCCTCAAAATCTTGATCTTTTTGCCACTTTGATTTTCTGCAAGAGCCTTGAACTGAAAAAAACTAGCAAAAGTTTCTGATTTTTCATGAAGAAAATAAATCCACATCATTCTAGTAAAATCATCAACAAATAATATGTAATATCTTTTGTTAATGAGAGATGAAGTTCTTGTGGGGCCACATATATCTGCATGGACCAACTCTAGTGGAAATTTAGCCCTCCATGAAGTTCTAGTGAAAGGAAGTCTACGGATTTTCCCATAGATGCAATCTTCACACACCTTTCTGTTATATTCAATTTTAGGAAGTCCAATCACCATTTTTTCTGCTTTAAAATACGAAGACTTTTGCAGTAAAGATGACTATATCTTAAATGACATAAGTGAAAAATATCTGGACTTTCATTTTTAAGAGAAAAATTCTCTTCTAGTGGCATCAGGAGTGGGAAGACTTTGGTTACTGACATATCAATCTTCGCTACTATCTGATCTTTTTTCTTATCTAGAAAAATGCATTTGTCATCATCAAAGTTAACTGCATGTACATTCTTTTTGGAGCAATTGACTAACACTCAACAAATTTTGAGTTATGGCAGGAACATAAAGAACATCTGAGATATACCTCAAATCTCCTTGATTGGTGTGTACAACAATGATATCCTTTCCTTCTGCTTTTTGCATCTTGCCATTGCCAAGCTTCACTTGAGAGCAAAAACTTTGATCTAGCTTGACAAAGAAGTCTTTATTTCCTGTCATATGATTATTGCAACCACTATCTAAGTCCATATCTTTGAGATTCACTTTGGTCAATTGTACAAGAAAATAATTGCTCCCCTTCATTTTCTTTTGTAAACTTTGTTCACCTTTTTCCTTTATATTTTGAAACCAACAATCTTTTTTAGAATGATTGGAATTCGACATTTAGTGCATCTAAAGTAACAATCTTCAGACTGATGATTTGACTTTTTGCAAATATTGCAGTGAGAATCAGAATTATCGGATTTTTTGTTTTGCCATTTTCCCTTGTCTCTTTGCCCTTGTTGACCTTTATCTTTCTTTTGCGCTGGATTCCACCGTCTTCGAAAATTGGACTTGTAAGTCTTTTTTTCTGCAAAATTGAGCTTGGTATGAAAAGCTTGCTCCACAAATTGACTTGAAGACTTGTTCAACCTTTCTTCGTGAGCTTGAAGAGAATCCATTAGTTCAAAGACTGTCAAGTTGGACACATCTTTGGACTCTTCAATGGTAGCAACAACATGATTAAACTTTGGAGGAAGACTCTGGAGAACTTTTTCATTAACTCTCTTTATTGGAATTGTCTCCCCATACCACTTCAACTGGTTGATTATCTGTAAAACTCGAGAAAAGAATTCTCGAATTTTTACTTTCATTCATCGCCAAGTTGTCAAAATCTCTCCATAAATATTTCAACTTGATGATAATAACTTTTTCAGATCCCTGAAATTCTTTTGCAAAATTTCTTGAGCTTCTTTAGATTTTTTTAATACAAAAAATTCGAGGGAAAGTGGACTTACTAACCTTGCTGAATGAGACGAAGCACTAAAGTATTTTGTTTCTCGTTCTTCTTAAACTGCTTATCTTGATCTGGGGATCGCGCTGAAATGCCTTCATCTTCTCCTTTGGCAGGTACTTCATAATCTTCTTCAATGATTGGCCAAAGATATTTAGAAATAAAAATGGTCTCCATTTGACTTTACCAATATTCATAATGCTCTCCATCCAAGATTGGAACTTGGTTTGTTGGAATGGAAAACAAGTTTGGAACACAATTGATGTTCACTTTAAGGATTGCTCTAAGACCAAATTTGTTGGAGGGAAATGAAAGAAATTAGGCAAGATTTTAGAATGGGGAGAACAATTGAGAGAAACTTCTTCTATTGAGTGCTCTGGCATTTTGCTCAATTAGAGCTTGCTTGCTTACTTGCTTGCTTACAAGGGGTGGAGGACACCTCAATTTATAGGTGTCAAAAGAGAATTCTAGAGACTCCTAGTTAATGTCCTAGGAAATAGTTCTCTAGAAAATTACATAGTTTTTTACATATTCTTAGAACCCTTACATATTCCAAAAAGCCCTTACATATTTCAAGAAGTCACATTGAAGAACTCATTATTTTTAACATAAAATTATTTTTAAAAAAATTAGAACACCCTCAAGTCCAATATCATGAGAGTGTTCCAAGATTTTTTCATGAATTATATCCTAAATGCTAGTCTCAATAAAACATACATTTGCCTTGTTCCAAAAAAGATTGGTGCACATACTATTGGAGAGTTTTGGCCCATTAGCCTCATCATGTGCTTATACAAAATAATTGAAAGGGTTCTATCGGAGAGGCATAAAATCTTCTTCCTTCCCCATTACCAATTGCCAATCCAAATTTGTAGTGGGTAGATATATTCTTGATGCTTCATTAATAGCAGATGAACTTATTGATGAATAAAAAAAAAGGAAGGAAAGATGTTGTTGAAAGCATTTGACAAGTTAGATTGGGACTTCCTTGATGAAGTTCTTGTGGCCAAAGATTTTGGGCAAAGCTAGAGGAATTTTGGATTAGAAGATGTATCTCTTGTATAAACTTCTCTATCATCATCCACAGTCGTTGTAGAGGAAAAATTATTGCATCGAGAGGCCTCCAACAACCTGAACCCCTCTCCCTTTTCCTATACATATTGATTACTGATAAGCCTAGAATACTCATATATAAAGTGCCTCTCCCGAGTACAATTTAATCTCTCTGGTAGCTAAGAAACTAATATCACTATTCAATTTCATTAAAAAGCAAAGGCATGAAAATCAATTCTATTAACAGCTTCTCAAGTTACTCTAAATCTCCCAATATTAGAACTACTTAAGTCATGCAATCGAATTCTATTCCAAACCCCCTCTCTTGAGCAAAAAATTCAGATCAATAGACAATTAATTCGTGATCAAGATTAAAAGCAATAAGCACATGAATGTATAAATAGAAAATATGAAAGATCAATCTTGGTAAATCAATAAATTAGACTTAACAAAACCAATGGCTACGATAATCCCTAGAACTAAGAGTTTAGCTACACATGTTCAACAGAAAAAACAGAATCCTTATCTTAAAACTCATGGAAACATTACAAAAAGTCAAGGGAAAGGAGAAAAAATTAATCACAACGCTTAGATCCTTTGTCCTCGAATCGATCTCCACGTTCTGAGACTCGAAAATCCCTTTTCTACGCTCCAAATAGAACTCATTCCTCAATCTAAATTGTCAAAAGTCCCCAAACTGCTGCAAAACGATGTATTATAGATATGTCGATGGCATCGAGACGCTAGAGCAGCGTCGAGGCGCTATACCCTAGTGAATATGGAAACATTGTGGTAGCGTCGAGACGCTATGAACTTTCTTCCGTGCGCGCTTCCAAAATCGTGGCATTGACGCTACTATTGCGAGTCATATTCTTCACTTTGCCCTAGCGTTGAGACGTTATGGACAACGTCTCAATGCTCTGCACTCGGGTTGATTGGCTTCAATGTGTCTGCAAGTGTCTCAACACTGGACTTAGTGTCTCAACGCTACCTCCATATGAGTTGGATTTTCACTTTTATCAATTCATCAAGTTATAATCCAATTTGCCTGAATTTGTCAATAAAAAATTGTAATTCTTTATTTTATTCCATTTGCGCGATTTCTACAAAACAATTAGCTATGTGGGTGAATTTACAAAAATAATCATTAAACTAACAATATTTAAGCTATAAAAGTAGCCCACAAAGTGTGCTATCAAATAACCCCAAACTTAAATATTTGCTAATTCCAAGCAAATTAAATCATGCCACACTATGTCTCTTAGTACTACAAATATGATAGTAACTCAAACCTAAAAAATTCTCAATAGTAGATGAATCACAAACAAAATATCAAGTAAGATCACCACAATTCCTCATTAACACAAGTTAATTTGTTATTTTTCATCCCTTACGTGTTTGTTCAATATCGCTCCTATTCCAATTTATATCAACCTAGAGAAGATTTATGCAAACCTTTACTCCCTCGACCTCTAAAAGCTACAAGTTTTCATTTTCAAGTCTCCTCTCACTCAAGAGAATAATAGTCCACTAGGTGCCTTTATTTGGGGTTAGACTCTCCCAAACTTGAATTTTTCTTTATTTATCAGTAGACATTAGCTTTCACACTTCTATTGCAAGAGCCTTTATCATCTACAAGTGACTTTAACTAATCAGAGCAGAGGTAGCTCTTTTTGTCCTTTTTTTTTTTTGTAAATAAATAAAAAAATAACTGCAAGAAATTACACAATATCAACTGAAGTGAAGCATTATTTACCATTGATCAACTTGACCATCCAACAAGTCCTCACAACCTTTCAAGACCAAAATAAGTGACAATCTGCATAACTCAACTCTAAGCCGATATATAAAAGAAATAGGTTAACTAATGTGCTCTAATGGTGTGTAGGGGACGTAAAATAAAAATTAGCTTGCACTCAATTTAAAATGTGTTCCCAAACTTAACATTAAGAGAGTGAATTTCCTACCTTGAGAATTAGATTATATCATCGATTATTAATATTACAGAACGCACAACAACACATCTAAAGCATAAAATAAAACATGAATACAATAGATCCCAAAAATAATTACAAAACATGCCACAAATACAAAAACACCCCCAAACTTTAAAACAGACATTGCCCTCAATGGAAACACATATAGACAATCAAAATGCATCAACAAAAAGGGCAAAAGTAGGTATATAAAAAAAACATAGGAGAAGAAAATGATATGCAAGTACCGCCTTGAAAAGAAAGATGATGTCGCTGCGAGTCATCATTCTCATCAAGAATAAACTTGGGTGGAGTGGAAAGTGGCGGCAATGGAGGAAGGTCGATGTGCTGAGAGACTCGGCCAAACAGGTCATCTAGAATAAATCTGAGAGGGAACCTAATGCTGGTGCGTGAAAGACGCCACGTAGTACTCATGACGTCGATGAGCCTAAGGGTGATCTCGAAGTGGACGAGAGCCGGTCGAGATGTGCCCACCTCAAGTTGCGATGGTCTGGGCTCCAGGTGCTGAGGAACAGGATCTATGTGGTCCACCTCAAGAGGGTTTGCATTCTCGCCAATGGGTTCCCATCCTCGTAGTCCCATGATAAAGTTCTTGTCCATAATAGCTTTAAGATGGGCGAGTTCCTCATTTGGGCCTCAAACGACCCCTACAGTGTGACAAAGGGCAGTGATGAGGGAAGAGTGACTGAGTGCCCCTGTCGTAGCGCCCCATTGGATGTGGTGAATTGACTTGAGAATAACACACTTGACATCTACAGTCCTGCCTGTGGCAATGGCATAAAGGAAAATGGCGCGCTCCTTAGTGACGTCGATGGTATGCGCCACTAGTAGTAACTTGGCATAAATGAAACTGTGCCACGGTCGGTTAGACACGTTGAGGTTAGAAGCTCGAAACTTGATCGCTTCACCTCGTTTTATGGTCCACTGAGCACCAGCCTAACAGAGCTCCTGAATAATTTGATCAACTCCACGTGGTCGCTGGCATAGATGTTATATTCATCACGATTCAAATCTGAGAGACCATAATGTCGATTAATGGCCGCCACATCAAAGGGGATCTGATAACCACGTACATAGGATATCGAATTGCCCTCAACCATGTTCGCGTAGAATTTTTGAACCACGGGAACTATTGCTGCCTCAGGTTGGCACATGAAGGCGAATCAACCCCTCATCGAGATGTTTTGATACATGAGAGATTGGTGGATTTCGCATGGGGTGAGGTTGTGTTCTTGGACGACCGATCAATTTACGACATAGCTGTGGTCGCCTCCTGGTCAATAAATAAATGTCGATCAAAAGGTGTAGATGAGAAAGTGGAACCACGACCCCGCTTTGATATCATTTTAAACTAGACCTGTCAATCTCAAACACCACAAACATGACGCACTTCAATAATGCATAGAAATCCAAACACTTCAACTCCAACACCACAACAGAGATTCCCAACACTTCAAAATAGCAAATGCTACATAGATCTTTAGAGCAAAAGTTCACCAAACTATAATATTCAGAAAATGGACAACACTCCACAATGTTCACATAGTATCATATTCAACAATTGTCTAATACCCCTTGAAAGCGGGTTAATCACAACAAAAACATATTCATATGAGATCAAAAACAAGAACATTTGGCACAATGTATAATCCGAATTGAGACAACCCACACCCAAGGAAAGCTCGAGTCAACAATGTAGACAAAGGGGAAAGGAACGCCGAAAAAAATCCAAGAAAATAAGCGTACAAAACATGATAAAATCAATAAAATTAAAGCATTCAACCAGAATAAAGCAGTAGCACTGGTAAAATCTAGGCAAGCATGGATGGACCTTTCAAATCTCAAATAATCAATCACAAATAAAATCACAATCAACCACACATGCAATAACAACCTCTTAGCAACCAATGTAAGGTGGATCGACGAGAATAGTAGTATAAGAATGCAAAAAATTAGTACATAAATGAGAACTCATGGAAAATTCCTCCAAAATGTGTAGAGCCCAAATATGTGCAAAAAAAATCCACAAATCGATTAAGAGGAGGTCTAAATGAAGTTAAGAGGGGAAAATCGTAAGAAAGCAGGAAGATTGGAGAGAAAAGGAGAGTGAAATCGAGTGGATTGGGAGAGAAATAAGGGGGCGACATTAGGGCTCAAAAGAGATAGCCCCCTTGTTCTGTGAATCTGGGATTTTAATCCCAAATTTTACGATAGCATCGAGACACTATAAGTGAGCGTCTCGACGCTATCGCTGTGGGTGACCAATACCTGCAGAAGCGTTGAGACGCTTTTGAAGATCTGAACGATCCGAATTGAAGTTTCGCTGTCATTTTTTTAAATTTTTTTTCTTTCTTTCCTCCTTGGTAAAAAAAACACCTACAAAAAGAAATAGAAATAAGATTAAATTTAAATATTAGGAAAAATAAAATAAAAGAAAACATAAAAATAATAATAATAAAAAGAATAAAGTAAAATAGAATAAAACAAGTGAGAAGTCTGGTTTCTTCCCAAAAGCGCGCTTTATTTAATGTCTATAGCTAACGAAGCCAGTGCCAATTAGGTTCCTCAAGATGAACAATGTCGATGCTTCGTGGTTCAACGCAAAAATAGTGCTTAATGTGTTGCCCGTTAACTTTGGAAAAATGCTCATCACTCACTTGCAGTTCAACGGCCCCAAGTGGAAAGACTGTTTTAATTGTGAATGGACCAGACCATTTGTATTTTAATTTACCTAGAAACAAACGCAAACTATTGCCCAAGCTTAAAGGAACGGTTTTGGATTTGCTTGTCATGCCATCTCGTCGTTCGCTCCTTATATAACTTGGCATTTTCGTAAGCTTGGCAATGAAATTCTTCCATCTCATTCAATTGCAAAAGTTGTTGTTCTCTAGCTTTTGGAAGATCAAAATTAAGATTTTTGATGGCCTAGTATGATCTATGCTCTAATTCCACTAGCAAGTGACATGCCTTCCAAAACACCAATCGATATAGAGACGTACCGATTGGGGTTTTAAAAGCTATCCTGTTGGTCCACAATGCGTCATCTAGTTTCAAGGCCCAATCCTTTCGATTCGTGTTGACTGTTTTCTCCGAGATTTGCTTTATTTCCCTGTTAGATGTCTCAACCTGACCATTAGTTTGTGGATGATAAGCAAAAGAAATTTTATGTTTGACCCCATACCTCGCAAGCATATAATTAAACAATTTATTGCAAAAATGTGAGCCTTCATCACTAATGATAGCACATGGAGTACCAAATCGAGTAAAAGTATTTTTATGAAGAAAATATAGTACTACCCGGGCATCATTCTTCTTAGTGGCTACAACAACCCATTTAGAGAGATAATCAACAACCAACAAACTATATAAATAACCATGGGAAGAGGGAAAAGGACCCATAAAGTCAATACCCTAGACATCAAATAATTCTACCTCAAAAATAGTAGTTAGGGTTAATGCATGGTATCTCGAGATGTTTTCTGTCCTTTGGCATCTGTCACACACCTTAACAAATGTATAACAATCACGAAAAATAGTAAGCCAATAAAAACCAGATTGTAATACCTTTGCGGCAGTACATGTAGGTCCAAAATAACCATCATAAAGAGAAAAGTGACAATCCTGCAAGATATGAGGGATCTTCTCAGATGGAATACACCCATGAATTATCTGGTCAGAGCATATCTTGAAAAGTAAAGACTCGTCCCACAAGTAAGAGTGCACGTCATGCAGGAATTTCTTCTCTCGATGAGAGGTCAAGTCTTGTGGTAATACTCCTCTTGCAAGAAAATTAACAAAGTCAGCAAAGCAATGGATGTTAGACTTTACCGGATATAGTCTTTTATCAGGAAAGTCTTCTGCAATGGGAAATGTTTTTTATTTGTTTTCTTGGTCAATTCTTGAAAGATGATCAGCCACCACATTTTCACATCCTCTCTTATCTTTGATTTCGAAGTCAGATTTCTACAATAACAATATCCAACAAATTAAGTTGGGTTTAACATCTTTCTTACCAAACAGATAATGAAGAGCTGCATGGTCAGTATGAAAAATAACTTTAGTCCCTAACAAATAAAATCTAAATTTATCAAAAGTAAAAACTACAGGAAGCATTTCTTTCTTAGTGGTGGTATAATTTTATTGTGCATTATCGAGAGTCTTGCTTGCACAGTAAATTGCTCTAAACAATTTATCTCGTCTCTGGCCCAACACTGCTCCAACTGCATAATCACTTGCATCACACATTATTTCAAAAGGTTGATTCCAATCAGGAACTACAATAATAGATGCAAAAGTTAATTTTTCCTTTAAAAGATTAAATGCTAGTAGACAGTCATCAAAAAAACAGAAATGAGCATCTTTTACAAGTAGATTACACAAGGGTTTTACAATTTTTGAAAAATCTTTAATAAATCTCCTGTTGAACCATGCATGTCCAAGAAAACTCCTAACTCCTTTGACTTTGAAAGAGGGAAGAAGTTGTTCAATTGTTGAGATCTTTGCCCTGTCAACTTCGAAGCCTTGCTTGGTTACTCTATGCCCTAAAACTATACCTTCTGTAACCATAAAATGACATTTTTCCGACTTTAAAATAAGGTTAGTTTCTTAGCATCGTTGCAAAACCAAAGAGAGATTATGAAGGCATATATCAAATGAAGATCCAAAAACAGAAAAGTCATCCATAAAAACCTCCATGAATTCCTCAACCATATAAGCAAAAATGGCCACCATGCAACGCTGGAATATTGCAGGGGCATTACACAGCCCAAATGGCATTCGCCCGAAGGCAAAAGTACCATAGGGGCATGTGAATGTTGTCTTCTCCTAGTCCTCTAGAGCAATTTCAATCTGATTGTAACCTAAGTAATCATCAAGAAAACAATAGTAAGGATATCCTGCTAATCTATCAAACATCTGATCAATAAACGGAAGAGGGAAATGGTCTTTTCGAGTGGCTTTATTGAGTTTTATGTCGTCAATGCACACTCGCCATTCTGTTACCATCCTTGTAGAGATGAATTCATTGTTTGCACTTTTAATTACTGTCATCCATCCCTACTTAGG
>JAOANK020718893.1:0-11186 GCA_026257165.2 Telfairia occidentalis | reverse complement strand
CCCTTTTTTTCTCTTTTTAATTTGGATTTTTAATTTAAATTAATTTACCAAATTAAATTAAATAAAACAAAATTATATATATAATTAAAATAAAACAATTTCAATTTAATTTAATTATTTTAATATCAATTATTAAAATAATAATATTTCTCCACCTATCCCAGTTTTTTCGAAAAAACTATTTTCCTCAATATGAATCTCCATTCATATATATAATATTTAAATCTCATTTAAATATTATTTTTAACTCACTTTGATCGTTTAATTCGCAATGAAACGACGAGAGACTAAATATATCATATATATTTAACGTTCACTCCCTAAACCGAATTTGAACATTTTAAACTCATTCACCACACTGTCCTATGGTTTTATCCTATGTGAGCTAGCCGAGGGACCTAATGGACCTATAGATCATGAGCTCTAATGATCCGAGGTTAACCAGCTAAACTCTTTAACCTAGTAAACCAACCTTCGTTAACTAACAGTTCACTCCACTAAAACCCGTAGTTTCACTCTCCTCACTATAGATATATTTCAGTCCATTTGAAATAACCATTATTAGTAAGTCGACCATTCACAGGTTCTTCGTAATCTCAGCTGTGTCAAATTACTCTTTTACCCCTGGATTACATCTTATTCTTTAAGTACCACTAACCCTCTAATGAACAACTGGTTTGTGGTCCAACCACCAAACCGATTACTTCTCGGGCCAATGAGAGGGTGGGGCCCCTTGTTCAAGACCTGGAATCAGCACTTAACGAAACAACCTCTCTTCTATCCCTAAAGTCTGGTAGGAGTGAATTCCATCTTACAAGTCTATGTCCCCAGCTATCTACCGCTCTTACCCCTGAAATTGGAGACATATTGAGCAGGCGCTAATGAGCGTCTCTCACCCATGTAGATCTAAGGATAATCTCGAATAAACAAGAGTTAATATTTAGCTTAGGATTAAGATCGAGTTACCTAGGTCATCGATTTTAAACTAGTTAGTGTTTATCAGTAACTGACGTTATAAAGAAACAGTGACTATTTCATGGTTTGGTCTTATGCAAACTTATTGCATAGAACACCCCTACTCACATGTCTTCACATGAACGATTTAGGATCACATCGTCTGTATCATATACAAAGTGGGTCACGTCCCACAGTGTCCCCAAGATAAGGTACCCAGCCTAATCCTTATACTATAGATCGTTTTGGCTATTTACTTAAACTTGATCCACATGTCTGTCTCCACATAAAGTTCAAGTACTCATTTTATAGCCACGAGTTCTTAGTTTATTCGATTTTTAGAGTTATGCTTAACCATTTACTTTATTCAATAACAACTTTACTGAATAACTTCCTTATTGATAAAAGAATATGTTTACAAGTTTACATGCCATGAATTTTAGGACATACAAACCCAACAGTTCTTTGATTTACATGGGTGAGAATGGCTTTTGAAGCCAATTCTTCAGTCTGCTATATTAGAGGCATGACCAAATGGGGAGCTGGGAACATAATCTCACAAGATGGAATTCACTCCTTCCTTTATAGGGTAAGTAGATCAGTAATTCCCTTGAGTGCTAATTTTGGGAGTTAAACAATGGGGCCCCACCCTCGCATTGGCCCGTTAGGGACTTAGTTTATGATTGGATCATAAACATATTATCTGTTAGAGGTTAGGAATAATCACTAATATAATGCACAAAAATAAGAAAATGAACTCATATACGTTAATGAAAATTAACTTAACATAACTGGGAGGTTTGGAAAGATTTCGAAGACTATTGTTGTGTGATTTGATCCTGCAATTCTTTTGCTTCAACATTCTACTTCAGGGAAAACTTCATGTTACGTTAATCCGAGCCCATTCATTCTTAGCATTCGAATTGCAAAAGCATTCTTTTTATTCTGTCATTTCATTTCACTTAGCATTAGTTATAAAAATCACCAATCCTTTATTTTTTATACTTTTGAATTCACCAAGAGATTAAGTATGTATAGCTTAAAATCTACCACTAATCTCTGTGGATACAATATAAAATACTTATCACTTGTAGCTTACTGTGTAAACTTGTACATTAATATGTGTGATTTCATTATTCACCTCCTACACACGCGCAGACACACTCCTTCGTCAAACTGACTTTCTCGAACTGCTCAAACCTCTTTGTTTTGCTATAGAACATCCTGCATGAATTTGACACAATTGTCATTTTCTCCAATGCATTTGCAAAAGGAACATTAATATGCAGCTTTTCAAATATATTTAAGAATTTAGTGAACTGGGCATCATCTTTCTTTTCCTTAAATCGTTATGGGTAGGGAATGCAATTATGAATAATAGGGATAGGATTATAACACTTCCATAAACTAGTGGACACTCCCTTAGATTTCTCCTCAAATGTCTTTTCTTAACTCTCCAATTTATTTTCCAAGGTCATCATTCTATTTTGGGACTCCGTAGTGCAGGTTCCTAAAATCTCATTCAATGATGGATCACAAGATTATTTGGCGTGTTAGTTAGCAAAGCCATTTGGGACTTTAGGGAACTTACCTCATTGAGTTCGTATATCCCCATAGCGTTTTGTGTAGACATATCTGAAGGCCAGTTATAGCTTATGGCTGCCATGTTCTCCATCAAAGCCTGAGCAGCCATAACTATCTTGGAGAAAATAACCCCTGCTGCAGCTGCATCCACAATTGACTTAGTACTACTAGATAAACCATTGTAGGTTGACTGTACCTAAAGCCAATTTGGATAGCCGTGCTTCTTAGCATCTCTTTAAACTACTGTCAAGCTTCATAAAGTTGCTCATCGTCAGCTTGTCTGAATGTGCTAATTTTGTTTCGCAATCTCTAGGTCCTAGCTGAGAGAAAGAACTTGTTAAGGAACCCTTGGGCAAGCTTGTTCCATGTTGTAATACTCTGAGCTAGCAATGATTCCAAATAATCCTTCATATTGTCATGCACAAAAAATGGAAAGACACGCAAGTGAATGCAATCATTGGATACCTCAGTCAACTTTACCCAACCATAGATTTCAAGGAACGATCAAATGTGTTTATGCAGGTCCTCTGCAATTGAGCCCCTGAATCTGCTATCCCTTGCAATTTGAATAAGTGCCGACTTTAGGTCAAAGTTCGTGGCATTAATCGGTGCGTGCACGATCCCTGGTTGAGCATTGGGGATCGTTGCTTGAAATAATTCCTAATAGATCTGGGATCTCTCTATGGATAAGCCATGGTCTTGGGTTCTCATTGTTCTTTGAGATTCCTTCTACAACTTCATTCGATTTGTGAATCAAAAGGAACAAGATTAGTATCCCAAGTATGTCGCCTACACCTAAATAATACCAAAAAAAAAAGAAAAAAAAACTCACGTACAAGTACACTGTAAATTAAGATCAACTCAAACGCCTCAATAATAAGAAAATTAAATACGATGATCCATGACAATGACGACAAAAACTTGATCACACCCAACAATGTATCGTCGGAAGTGCACGAGTCCATCGTAGTAAAAACATGATCTACGAGACCGAGTATCGTCCACAAGAGATTAACTTTCTAATTTTCTTAGTTACCAATTGATTCTTTCAATTTTATATAGGAAACTCAATATCATGCAACGCCACTAAACTAGAGGATCAATAAAGTGAGATGCCCTAACGGTGGGATAATCAAGAGAAATGGGGTTCTAAGGTGTTGGTATATTTAGCGACCGAATTAAACGACCAATTTACTTTCGAAATGCATTTTCTTTACAAGTTACGTAAGTCTGAAATTTCATTAATTCGAGTGTCCTCTCTCGATCTCAACCACTCTCAATTATCTATTTGAATTCAAATTTTGGCAATTAGACCATATAAATTGCAGACAAATTATTCAATGCCAACCTCACATGTTCTCCTATCACTCTCGTGCGTAAAAGAACCTACGTTCAACATCCACGACCTAATTTATTACCATCTCTCTCTAGCAAGACAATAAACGCAGCATCCAAACAACAATGGCTAATTAATTGAAGGCATTAAAAGCTTGAAATTGAAAGGCAAAGAGGAAATACATGACATGTCTTTAAATCTCAACACCCTAAAAACATATTGCATTCAAGGATAAAGAGAAAAGAGGGGACTCTCGAAACATACCACGTCCTTTTCGCTAGAAACATGGTTCTGAAGGTGTAAAAACTTGATCCTAGAAACTTTGAGATTCCCCTAAACATTCAGAATAGTAGCGTACATAATTCTTTGTGGAAATATCTCGAAAATCGCCCCAAAAACGAGGTCTTCCACACCCTAGCGGCGAAAAGATAACGATATACTCAGCTACCGACAACATTGAGACGCTAGGGGGGGTCTCAATGCTACATGCGTGTGGCAAAAACAAAGCATGTAGTTGGCAAGCCTGTCTGCAGATGCGCACGTGCATGTGCGTCATTTAAACACCCATGGCCAGCGTTGCGGTCAACAGGGAACTCGCGCATGCACCCCCATGTGCTTAAAATTTTGGCGTTGAGATGCCCATGGGCGATGTCTCAACACTGTCCACCCCTCCAATGTGTTATATGCGATCTTCTTTCACCATTCTTCACTATTTGGGCGTCGACGCCTTAGGCTGGCGTTCAAACGCCCAACCTAATGTCTTCACTTAATTTGGTCTTGTTTCTTCATTCCTTGGCCAATTTTGCTCATCTTATGCCCGTTTTTCAAGGTGAACTGATTGTATCCATATTTTTGGCTCCAAAAGCTCGATTTCTATAAGTTAAACAATTAAAGCATCAAAGTAGAAATGAAATCCCACAATACTACTTGAATTTAAGAATTAAAATAACACATTTTCAATGCTATCATTTATCTATTCATCGGGAAAAAATACCGTGAAAAAAACTACATTTCTTGTAGTGATAACTACAACCATCCGCTCGACCAGAGAATCTATTGCCCATCCCTGTGAGAGGGGTTGGCTAACAGGTCGAGGGAGGACCCATAGGATGTGTGAAGCATCCCAACATCCTCATTATAAAATGAGGAAAATGAACCTACCAAAGGTAAGAAAAAATAAATGCTCTTAGCTCAATTTTTATAAGCTCAATTTTTATCCCAAACTAATACTAACTTAAGATTCCGAGTATACTCGGTAGAGCATCATGCCAGTACAAGATTGATAAGAGTTGAATGATAGCACACAAAAATGTGCTACCCTTAGGCTGCATTTTAGTTAGTTTTATTGTTTAATTTCAGAGCTTTCATGAGTTTATTTGTTAATTTGTTGGTACCCAGCTTAATTTTGTGAAAATATGAATTCAGGGTTGTACGAGTCGAAAAATGAGCCTAAGAAGACTAAATTTGGCCAAAAAAATGAAGAAACGGGCCAAAATACATAAAGACTCGAGGCTACAGTGTTGAAATGCCATGTCAGGGCGTTGAGGCGCTTAAATCAGTTGAAAATTGATGCTGGGATCATTAGCGTTGAGACGTCGTACGTCGTGCAACATGTCATGTAGTGCGCGCACGCACACACTTTGCAGCAGCGAGGAGGGTTGAGCGGCGTCTCAATTGTGTGCGCTCACTGTTGCACATTCGTACGCACTCAACGCCTTGTCGGCACCAAACCCTACCACATGCGTAGCACCACTACCATCTAGACGCCCATCCATGCTGCCGCTTGATGCCATAAGTTCACCCGCGCGCGTAAGCTCACGCCGTTTTCTGCCAACCGCAAACCACCATCGAGACGATGGTTTTTAGAGTCTCGACATTGCACCCTTGTATGTCCTAAAAGATGGATGTGCCATATGAGACTTTGACCACTTAAGACTAGTGTCGAGACGCTGTCGACACTGCAGGCAAAATGCATTTTAATAGTTTATTTTTTCACACCAATTTGGAGGAGGCCAGTTGGAGAGACAATTTTGCACGAAGAAGCTTTGTTTTTTAGAGAGAAGAGAAGCTTCTCATGGAGTCCTCGGTGCGATCCGAGGGTCAGAACTGTGGGATTCATGTCGGGAACGAGTGTGGCGCGCGTCTTTGAGAGTTTTTTTAACCCTTTGTAGACTTTTCTTCGTTTTGTAATTTCTTGAGGGAGTCTCTGTTGTTATTGTGGATTTAAGTAGGCAGAATCCACTTTAGATGGTCTTGTAACGCCTTGTGACATATTTTATGCTTTATTAACATTATAGACTTTTTCTTATCTCTTTTGGATTCATTTATGCATTTGTATGCTTAATGCCTTTAATTTTCTGATCAAAGATTAAATTTGTGTACTTGTTTAAGTTGTAGCTCGAGAGAATAAGTTGTAGATTAGATTATGGAATGCATAACTATTGTAGGCCAAGGTATTAAAGCGGAGGTTTGTTTATCGAAGCATGAATTGTTATCTCTAAGGGATTTGTTTTGAATCATGATAACAAGCGGGATTGCACTAAGCTCGAGAGAGGATGGGATCACAATGGGTCTTCTGAGGGATGATAATTGGTGGGAAGTTCGCAATGTCGTGCTAGTGTGTCGGGTAATAGACCAAAAGGTTGAGTCTGCATGTTAGTGAGAGACTAGCTGAGATCGAGAGGGTAATCCGAACGTTAGATTAATCTCAACTTATGATTGCATCGAGATAGATCAGGACGTTGTGTTAATTAAGTGTATTATCCTAAAGCATATAAATTTGGTCTAAAGCACGCTCTTCATATGTCACCACCATCTAGTTAGGAGTAGGAGTAGTGTAATTTAGCTTTCTTTCTTAATAATCGATTCCTTAGATAAAATGAGGTATGATAAACCCTTGTACTTAATCAAACTAGGAACCCAATCAAAAGGACTACACTCGATACTCAATTCTACACTATACTAAAACCAATTCCCAGAAGATGAGACTTGATCATTTGACCATTTTATACTACGATTTACCAGTACACTTGTGGTAATGTTTGGTGTCGTGTGATCAAGTTTTTGGTGTCGTTGCCAAGGAATCGACATGCTATTTCGTTTCTTTTTGATAGGTTTGATTCAATCTTACTATAAGATGTATTTTATTTTGTTTTTATTTTTTATTTCTTTTTATTCTTTATATTATTTGGCTTTTATTGGTGCATGCGAAGAAATAGAGAAGCTAACTTTGTTCCTTTTGATCCCGAGATTGATAGAATATACAAGAAGAATTTAAGAGAGAACACGTGTGAGCCTATAGCTATAGTAGAGTAGTAGGGATCGTAGAGGGCAATCAGAGACTATTTTAAGCCATTCATCGCTACACCTCAACAAAGGATAATTTAAGCACAAATTGCTAAAAATAACTTTGAACTCAAGCCAGTGTTGATCCAGATGGAAAGGGAGGGAGCTTTCAGAGGACATCTCATTGAGGATCCCCACATGCATATTCGATCCTTTCTTGAGATTTGTAGCATGGTAAAATCAATGGAGTTTCTACTGATTGGATACATTCAAGGTTGTTTTATTTTTCTATACAGGATTGTCCTAAAGATTGGTTGGAAACAGTATTAGCATATAGCATCACAACCTGCGACGAGCTAGCCTAGGCCTTTTTGAATAAATTATTTCCACGTTCGAAGACCTAGAGATTGAGAACAAAGATTGGCACTTTTAGGCAGAACTACACCGAACAGGTGTTCGAGGCATGGGAATGCTATAAGAAGCTCCTCTATAAGTTTCCTCAACATGATTACCCTGATTAGCTTCAGATACAATTGTTTTATAATGGGCTGACTAGTGCTACTAAATCCATTTTAGATGCAATGATACGTAACTCGATATTTTCTAAGACACCTAAGGCGGCCTACACATTGTTGGAAGATATGGCTACTACAAGTTATCACTGGCCTATTGAGAGAGTCGTTCCTCGAGTCCCTAGACTCCATGAGATTGATGAGGTAAGTGCTGTTGAGGCTCAGATTACTACATTGAATAATCTTTCTATGCCAAGTAAAGCCCTTTTCATTGTAGCAATGCTGGCATGTCAATCATACCCAACGTCAGAGAGCTAAGAATTGGAGGACGTGAACTACGTGAACAAATATTATGGATATACAGGAGCCACAATGTAGAATCAATTTGCCACCCAACAGTCCCAACTGCACACACATTATCACCCACGTTTGAGAAATCATGAAAATTTCTCTTACGCCAATACAAAAAATGTTTTACAAGGTCCCCCGTGATTTTCATCATCTTCTTACCAACAGCCTGGGAAGCCTTCAATGGAGGACTTGATGGGATATTTTATCATTAAGTCCAAAAATAGGACGAAAAATTTGGTGAGCTCAGAAGATAGCCAAGGGAAGGCTTTTAGAAACATCGAGGTCTAGCTCGGCCAGATGGCCAGTACATTGAACTACTTGTAGAAGGGTAAGTTCCTAAGTAACATGGAGATTAATTTTAAGGTGCACTGTAAGGTTGTCATATTGAGGAGTGGCAAGTAGCTGGGAGACACTCAGAAAGATGAGCCAGAGAAGATGGACGAAAAGCATAACAAGAGGAGCAATGAGAGGACAGGGATGGGAGTGTATATATACCTTCTACTTCAGAAAAGTATACTGACTATAATGCCTCGTCTTCTTATTTACTTATTTAATTGTCTGTGGATTGTTTTAAATGTGTTTTGATTTAGTTATTGGTGATAATTGTATAAATTCCATGTTGTGGTTTACTTTATTAATATTTACGTATAGATTAAGGGGGAAATAAATTAAGGGAAATTATAGTTAAATTTTATTAGGTGTTAAGTTTTATTTGGGAGAAATCTTTTAAGAATTTATTTTCGGAAAAGAATTTTGGAAATTAGGAAAAGGGAAAATTTTTCCCTTTATAAATAGGAGATGAAAGGAAGAAAACCATAAATTCCTAAACCCTAGCCTCCTTCTCCCCCTCTTTCTCTTCTCTCTCACTTTCTCTCCTTCCAATTCACCACCAGCGGCAACGACAGATATACAACTAGATGGTGAAAAGTTGCAGCGAGGAGGCGTGGCAAGAGGATCACGGTGGTGCAGTGTTGCTTGGTGCAAAGTGAAGTCAAAATATTCAATGATAACTACACTAAGGATGTGCAAGTCGATATAGCCAACAAAAAGTGATAAGTATTTATATCGTCTCCATAGAGGTTAGTAAGAGATTCCAACTTATTCAAACATATGCTTTCTATGAGTTCAAAGATGAACAAGTAAAAGATTGTGGTTTTTATATTGACTAATGCTTGAGTAAAATAAATAATTGAATACACAAATGCTTTCAAATTTTAACGATATGAATAGATAAGCTCGGATTAAGGTATAATGTTATTTTTCTTGAGATAGATTGCTGAAGCAAATGACTTGCAGAATCAAATCACACACCAATAGTCTCGAAATAGTCCCATGTTTTCAAAATGTCTTAAGTTAACTCCCATAAATCCTTATGAATTTAACCTGTCATTTTAGTGCATTACATGAGTGATTATCCCTAATCTCCTCACTTAGTAGTCGCTAACCTAATCTAGTGGCTAATGTATTTTAAAGGCACCCTACTCCTCTTATTTTCTTTCGAAACATAGAGAAGATATTCATGTGTATTGGCCAGATAGACACAAATATTAAACCATTAAGAACACCTCATAAACAATTCAATTAAACAATGTATACTTCCGTTCTAAATCAATTTAATAACATCATCCTTAATCATCATCTAAAGGTGATTCGTCCAAGCAACAATAACAAAAATAGAGAAAAACAAATGAAAATGATGAGTTTATAGAATTAAGTAATCTAAATAGAAGAGTGATTCTATGCTCCAATAAAAATTTTCAATGAATCTTCCTTTTTACGTATGCTTTCACTTACAGGATGTTGTTCTGTAGTTTCACCTTTGTTTTCTATTTCTTGGCTTCAGTTCTCGCACATAAAAGCAATAGAAAAATCTTTAACTCTTGATAAAGTTTTACAACTCAGAATAATTAAAATAAAACAACGAATGAAATCTGAATGTTTGTTTATGTGGCATCATTTTCCTTTTATAAGTCCTCTATTGTGATTAGGATAGAAATTAGGTTAAACAATCCACGTCGTTCATCCCACGACTGCTGGATTTCGAAAAAAAATATTTTATCTCCTTTATTGAAATTTTGATTCTTGCGCATACATCTACTTATGTTTTGCTACTAAATTTCTCTATCAATATTTTGGCAATCTTTTGCAAGAATAATGCTCCCCCACATATCTTTGACAAAATAGCCGATATGGTAGCAAATAACTATTCATTTCTTAATAATCAATCAATTGATACTTCAAATATAATAATTCAACAATATGGGCATTCTCGAGAGTTCTAAATGCAAAACCATTGTAAACCTAGCAATTTTATTAACAAAGCATAGACACTATATCAAATAAAGAGCTAAAAATCACCATAAAAGACTCCTAATAACTCTATTTTGGAGAGTTATCAAATCTCCAAACTTGAATTATTGCCTGTCCTTGAGTAATACATATGAATCAAGGAGTTCAACAACATAGAGCTAGCAAAGAAGATCCTGCAGCATAATATGATAAACAATTCAATGAAAAACTATTGACTATAAAGCTAGTTCACATTCACTTCAAAACAATCCATTATCTCCTCTTTATCTTCTTATGCATGCCATAAGTTCTACCAGGCAAATTCTTAAGTTATCAAATCTATTGTGCAATCCAGTAATCAGAGTTCCATCTTATTCCCTTCTTAACACTACTTTTGGTTTTGCTAGATTTTAGTATTTATAGATTGCTCTCTCATGTCTTTTAACATAGAAAAACTTTTTTTCCCTTAAAGTCACAACCTAAATTTTTCAGACTCGTCACTTATTTGGGATGAAACATTCATTTTCTCAATAGCCTTCTTATTACTTTCTCTTGCCCACCAGAATGACAACATCGGTGATGAAGGCACCTAAGTTCTGAGAAAGAAATAACATTCAGGCAACACTCATCTCCACTTTGAGTTACTTTTTTATGTAGCTGAAATTATATGTGTCATAACCGCCCCTAGTTACTCTGCCTACTCATAATGAAATCTTTTAAGGAAGAGGAGCGAGTTGTACAAAAAAGATCCATTGATCGATTTCCCAAAAAGGGGAAATTTATCGATGGGAAGGGTTTCCCCTTCCCACGTCTCCACTCCCCTGCAGAATAGCAGGGGAGTTGATTTTTAATTTTAATTTAAAATAAAATTAAAA
>JAOANK020718793.1:0-11187 GCA_026257165.2 Telfairia occidentalis | reverse complement strand
ACATTTGTTGTAAGCATGGTAAGTCAATTTATGCATGAACCTAGATCGACTCATTTTGAAGTTGTCTATAAAATCCTGAGATATTTAAAAGGAACTTCTGGAAAAGGTATATCATTTAAGAAGCACAATCACTTCTAAGTAGAAGTGTACACATATGCAAATTGGGCAGGAAGTGCTACAGATAGAAGATCTACCTCTGGTTATTGTTCTTTTGTAGAAGGAAACTTGGTTACATGCAACTCAAAAAGCAAAATGCGGTGGCCAGAAGTAGTGCTGAAGCAGAATTTAGATCCTTAGCCCATGGAATTTGTGAGGGTGTATGGATCAAAAGAATACTTGAAGAATTAAAGATTTCACAAAAGACACCTATATGAATTTATTGTGACAATATACAGCCCACAATCCTGTTCTACATGATAGAACAAAACATATTGAGATTGATAAGCATTTTATAAAGGAAAAGATTGATGCAGGTATAAATATGTACTCTTTATCTCCTGACAACAGAGCAAATTGTTGATATACTAATTAAGCGGCTACCAAAGAAGAAATTTGATAAACTAATTGACAAGTTGGCTATGAAAGATATCTTCAAACCACCTTGACGGGGAGTGTTGGAATATCTAGTATTTATGAATATTTGTGTGTAAATATTAGTTGTCAATATTTGATATTAATGTCTTTATTATTCTTTCCTTTTCTATAATGGGGCTCTCTCCTATATAAGAAGACTTAAGTTGCACATATTAATAATATAGAATATTATCATTCTCAAAATTCAGAAAATATTTATGACATCAATATAACAGTTGCCTTGAATAATAGTTCGTCGAAATATTTTTGCCTTCAATAAGTGGTTGCCTAAGAATAAATGTTGCCTCAAAGTATAACTGATCACTTTGAAATATTTAATGCATAAATATAGTAGTTTCCCTGAATAATGGTTGGTCAAAATATTTGTTGTCTTGAGATATAATTTTTCTTGATATAATCAACCGTCTTGAAATATTTATGGCATTAATATAACAGTTGCCTTGAATAATAGGGGTCTAAATATTGCTGCCATGAATAAGTGGTTGCCTAAGAATAAATGTTACCTTGAAATATTCAATGCATAAATATAGTAGTTGCCTTGAATAATGGTTGGTTGAAATCTTTGTTGTCTTTAGATATAAGTTGTTTGATATAATCGATCGTCTTGAAATATTTATTGCATCAATATGGCAGTTGCCTTGAATAATCGTTGGTTGATATATTTGTTGCATTAAATAAATGGTTGCATAAGAATAAATGTTGACTCAAAATATAACCGATCACCTTGAAATATTTATTGCATAAATATAATAGTTGCCTTAAATGATGGTTGATCGAAATCTTTGTTGTCTTGAGATATAAGTAATCTTGATATAATCGACCGTCATGAAATATTTATGGCATCGATATAACAGTTACCTTGAATAATAGTTGGTCAAAATATTTGTTGCATTGAATAAATGGTTGGCTAAGAATAAATGTTGCATCGATGTATAACCGATCAGCTTGAAATATTCATTGCATAAATATAATAGTTGCTTTGAATAATAGTTGGTCGGATATTTTTTTCCTTGAGATATAAGTTATCTTGATATAATCGACTGTCTGGAAATATTTATGGCATCAATGTTAGATGCCTTGAATAATAGTTGGTCGAAATATTTGTTACCTTGAAATAACGGTTGATCAAACTATTTGTTGCCTAGAAATGTTGGTTGCCTAAAAATTATGTTGCTTCAAAATATTCATTGCTTCAATATAATCGTTACCTTGAAGTAATGGTTGGTTAAAATATATTCTGCTTTGAAATAACAATGCCTTAGAATATAGGCTTCCTCGAAATACTTGTTGCCATAGAAATATTGGTTTGCTCAATATAATCGTTGCCTTGAGTAACTGTTTATCGGAATATTTGTTATCTTGAGATATAAGTTGTCTTGATATAATCGACTGTCTTGAAATAGTTATGGCATCAATATAACAGTTCTTGAATAGTAGTTGGTCGAAATATTTTGCTTTCAATAAATGTTGCCTCGAAATATAATCGATCGCTTTGAAATATTCAATGCGTAAATATAGTAGTTGCCTTGAATAATGGTTGGCCGAAATATTTGTTCTCTTGAGATATAAGTTTTCTTGATATAATCACCCATCTTGAAATATTTATGATGTTAATATAATAGTTGCCTTGAGTAATAATTGGTCGAAATATTGTTTTCCTGATAGTTTTCCTGAATAATTGGTTACCTAAGAATAAATGTTGCATCAAAATATAACCACTTTGAAATATAAAATGCATAAATATAGTAGTTGCCTTGAATAATAGTCGGTTGGAATATTTGTTATATTTAGATATAAGGTATCTTGATATAATCAACTGTCTTGAAATATTTACGGCATCACTATAACAGTTGCCTTGAATAATAGTTGGTCAAAATATTTGTTGCATTGAATAAATGGTTGCCTAAGAGTAAATGTTGCCTCGAAGTATAATCGATCGCCTTGAAATATTCATTGCATAAATATAATAGTTGCCTTGAATAATGGTTGGTCAGAATATTTATTGTCTCGAGATATAAGTTGTCTTGATATAATCGACTATCTTGAAATATTTATGGCATCGATATAATAGTAGCATTGAATAATAGTTGGTCGAAATATTTGTTTCCTTGAAAAACGGTTGCCTCAAAATATATGTTGCCTCAACATAACGGTTGGTTGAACAATTTGTTGCCTAGAGAGACAAAGTTTGCCTAAATGTTGCTTCAATATAATGGTTTCCTTGAAGTAATGGTTGGTCAAAATATATTTTGCCTTGAAATAACAATGCCTTAGAATATATATTTCCTTGCAATACTTGTCATAGAAATATTGGTTTGCTTGATATAATTGTTGCCTTTAAATATAATCGACCACCTTGAAATATTCATTGCATCAACAGATAGTTGTCTTGAATAATGGTTGGTCAGAATATTTGTTATCTTGAGATATAAGTTGTCTTGATATAATTGACCGTCTTTAAATATGTACGATATCAATATAACAGGTACCTTGAATAATAGTCGGTTGAAATATTGTTCATTGAAAAAATGGTTGCATAAGAATAAATGTTGCTTCAAAGTAATATTAATTGCATAAATATAATAGTTGTCTTCAATAATCGTTGGTCAGAATATTTATTGACATGAGATATAAGTTGTCTTGATAAGACTGTCTTGAAATACATATGGCGTCAATATAACAGTTGCCCTAAATAAATTGTTAGTTGAAATATTTGTTGCCTATAAATAACAGTTTCATCAAAATATATGTTGCCTCAATATAACGGTTGGTTGGACTATGCGTTGCCTAACCTAAAACATATGTTCCTTCAAATATTCATTGTTTCAATATAATCGTTGCATGGAAGTAATGGTTGGACAAAATATTTGTTGCTTTGAAATAACAATGACTTTGTAATATATGTTTCCTCGAAATACTTGTTACTATAGAAATATTAGTTACTCAATATAATTGTTGCCTTGAAATATTCATTCTATCAATAAAAATGTTGTCTTGAAATAATTGTTGGTCGAAATATTTTTTTCTTTGATATAAATATGTCTCAGAATATATGTTGCCTGGAATAAATGGTTGCCTTAGAATATATATTGACTTTAAATACTTGTTGCCTAGAAATATGAGTTGCCTTGAATTAACCCCTCGAACATATCGGTGAAAAATATAATTGGAACTATCGAAGTAATAGATGGAGAGTGTTTATTTTGGCGAGTTCTATTTTATATTTTGGCGAAAGTCACTAAATTCGTTATGTGATTTGAAATTTGGAAGGCAAAATATTATCAACACCATTAACAATTTTTCCTTTTTTTTTTTTTGGAAATATATGATATGACAGGTGGAACAAAAAATATTGAATGAGAGCGAGTGCAAATTTTTTTAAAAAGCTCATGGAGGTTATTCTAGGTTCAAACTCCCATTTCCATTTCTCTCATTTTTCTAAATTGAGGCTTATAATTTTGAGTTATTCCATTTCAAATAGTAAAGGTATTAAGTTTATAATTAAACCATCAAAACAACGCTATTTTTGGAAAATAATTTTCTTTAAAAATAACTACATTACAAAGTTTTATTATTTTCTATTTTATTTGTCATTTGCACAGTCACTCAATTTTGACTTCAATTTTTAAAAAAGATAAAATTAATGTTCTAAATTTGTTAGGCGGTGTTTAGTTCATGATCCAATTTCATTTTTACTCTTTACAAAGCAATTAATCCTACGAAAACTACAAAACTTTGACGGGTATACTTGTTTCTTAAAATTATATATATTTCATGTTTTTTTATATATATAATTAAATAAATATTAGTTATTTGTCAATGCTTTTTTTAAAAAAAGAAGAATTATTATTTACTCAAAAAACAAATGTCATTCTAATTAACTAATTTTTAAATTTAAACTAAAAGCAATAAAATATTTATAATTTTATTTTAGTTAGCTTCGTAGTCATGCCATTTTAACATTGTAAGAATGGCTTTGCTTGTAGGATTTCTTATGAAATATCTCTGTGAAATGTTTGTAGCTCTTTCTTCGCCTTCTCCATTGGTAGCATCTTTAGTTGTTTGAGTCAACCATTCAGGTTCATTTTTCCTTTCTAATTTCATTTATTTGATTTCCATTTTGGCTAAGATTTTCTCCATTCTCACTCAATCTTTGAGTCAATAATCAATTTTGAAAGTACAGAAATCAAATTGTAATCTTCTTCTTGGCTTTGGAATCGTTTGTCTGAATCGCTTAGTTCTTTGGCAAGTATGTGCCTATTTAGTATGTTTGTATCTATTTTTGTAAGATTTTCTATAAGTTTTATCGTGGAATTTTTTAATAATTGAAATCTTGTTCCCTATCTCTTTAATCTTATTATATTTCAAATTGCTTCTTTTAAGAATCGAAATAAAAATTGCACATCAGAAGCTTTGTAATCACTTGGCTTTGGATCTTAGTTTGGTAGGAATGTACCTTGCAAGTATGTAAGCACTGCTTCGGTAATCTTTTTTATCAGCTTACCATGAAATTTTTCATTAATTGAAATCGTGTGCCCTAGCCCCTTATCTTATCCCACATTCTATATACTTTAGAGGTATTGAAGGGTTCGTAATTGTTCCGCTCTCAGTACAAAAGGTTTATAATCTCCTGGCTATAGATTCTCTGTTTTGTAGGTACGTACCCTGCCTTAGTATGTTTGATTTTATTTTTCTAATCTTTCCTATAAGTTTCCCATAGAATTTTTCAATAATTGAAATTTTGTGCCTTAGCCCTTTATCTTATCCCATATTCTAATATTAGTACAAAAGGATCGTAACCGTCTGGCTCTAGATTCTTTGTTTTGTAGGTAGGTGCCCTACTTTAGTATGCTTGCTGTGGTTTTTCTAATCGTTCCTATTAGTTTACCATGAAATTTTTCAATAATTGAAATCTTGTGCCTCAGCCCCTTATTTCATCTCATATTCTAATTATTTTTGTGATACTAAGGATTCATAATATTTTGGCTGCCAGTATTCTTAATTTTGTAGGTATGTGTCTTGCTTTAGTACATTTGCATTTATTTTTCTAATCTTTTCTATGAATTTACTATGAATTTTTTCAATAATCTAAATCTTTTGCTCTACCCCTTAACTTATCCCACATTTTAATTACTTCTTCGGTATTAAAGGTTCATAGTCGCTCGGATCTTAGTATGAAACTTTTGTAATCGCCTTTCTCTAGATTCTCTATTTTGTAGGTATGCACCCTAATTTCGTATATGTGCTTTTATTTTTCTAATCTTTTCTATGAGTTTCTCACGGACTTTTTCAATAATTGTAATCTTGTGCCTTAGCCTCTTATCATATCCAACATTGTAGTTCTTTCCATGGTATTGAAGGGTTCATAATCGCTCTGTTCTTAGTACAGAAGGTTCGTAATTGTCTTGTTCTAGATTCTCTATTTCCTAGGTACATGCCCTGCTTTCATATGTTTGTATTTGTCTTACTTATTCTTTGTATTACTTTAACATGAAATTTTTCAATAATTGAAACCGTGTGCCCTAGCCTCTTATCTTATCCCACATTCTAATTGCTTTTTTGGTCTTGAAGGGTTCATAATCGCTTGACTCACAATAAGAAAGGTTCGTAATTGCTTGGCTCTAGAATCTAAATTTTGTTGATATGTTCTTTATTTCCTATGTTTGCCTTGTGCCCTAGCATGTCATCTTATAACACATTTCATTTACTTTTGTGCTAATGAAAGGTTCGTGATTGGTCAACTCTCACTATGGAAGATTCGTAATCGACTAGCCCTAGATTCTCTGTATTGTAGGTACTTTTCCTGCTTTAGTATATTTGTTTTTTTTTCCTAATCATTCCTATGAGTTTACCATGAAAGTTTTCAATAATTGTAATCTTGTACTCTAGCCCCTTGTCGTATCACATTCTAATTACTTCCATGCTATTGAAGGGTTGGTAATCGATCGGCACTCAACACGACGATTCATAATTGCTTGGTTCTAGATTTTATATTTTGTAGGTACGCCTCGTACTTTAGTATGTTTGTATTTATTTTTCTACGAGTTTACCATTAAAATTTTCAATAATTGTATTGTGTTCTCGTCCCTTATCTTATCGCACATTCTAATTACTTTTGTACAATTGAAGGGTTTGTAATTGGTCGACTCTTTGTACGAAAGGTTCATAATTGCCTGGTTCTAAATTCTCTATTTTGTAGTTATGTGCCCTGGTTTAGTATTTATATTTGTTTTTCTAATCTTCTAATGAGTTTGCCATGAAGGATTTCAATAATTGAAATCTTGTATCCTAGCCCCTTTTCTTTGCCCACATTCTAATTACTTTTGTGGTATTGAAGGTTTGAAACCGATTGGCTCACAGTACGAAAGGTTTGTAACCTGCTTGCTCTAGATTCTCAGTTTTTTAGTTGTGTTCTTCTTTAGTGTGTTTGCATTTGTTTTTCTAATCTTTTCTATGGTTTATGATGGAATTTTTGAATAATTGAAACCTTGTACCCTAGCCCTTTTCTTAGCTCACATTCTAATTACTTATGTAGTATTGAAGGGTTCGTAGTTGCTTGCCTCTCAATACAGAAGGTTCACAATCGCCTGACTCTAGATTCTCTATTTTGTTCATATGCACCCTGCTTTACTATGTTTTCTCTTATTTTTCTGATCTTTTCAATGAGTTTACCATTGAATTTTTTAATAATTGAAATCATCTACCCTAGCCCCTTATCTGTAACGACCTGACCCTTACATAACAAGGCACGATTGCTACGACATGCATCCCTAAACTTTTCTATAGTTTTGGTTGAAATTTTTGTAAAAGAACACATAAAAACTTTTATTAAACAAGCAGTAAAGACTTCACAAAAGTTTCTTTTACAAAACACCAGGATCCATAAAACGTTAGCATAGTGGAACAAAATGCATATATGACCAAAACAGTGAGCTTGATGGAGTCATGCCACCTACGCTGCATCCTTACCTACAAAGTCTGTAAAATAGGATGAGTATATGATATACCCAGTAAGTAGCTCTCACCTAAAGTAGTGCCCAAATGCATAGTCACATGCAACATGTCATAAAAACATATGATTGGGACCCAAAACATGAACTTATCGTCTGGCTCTAGATTATCTGTTTTGTAGGTACGTGCTCTGGATTAGTATGCTTGTATTTCCTTTTCTAATCTTTCCTATGAGTTTACCATGGAATTTTTCAATAATTGTAATCTTTTACCCAAGCTTCTTATCTTATCCCACTTTCTAATTACTTATGTGGTACTGAAAGGGTCGTAATCGGTCAACTCTCAATACGGATGGTTTTTAACCGCCTGGCTCTAAATTCTCATTATTGTAGGTATGTGTCCTACTTTAGTGTGTTTGCATTTGCATTTCTAATCTTTTCAATGAGTTTACCATGAAATTTTTCAATAATTGAAATATTTTACCCTGACCCCTTTATCTGATCCACGTTTAATTATTTATGTTGTATTGAAAGGTTCATAATCACTTGACTTTCAATATGGAAGATTCGCAATCGGCTGGCTCTAAATTCTCTATTTCGTATGTACGCACCTTGCTTTAATTTGTTTGCATTTGTATTTCTAATCTTTTCTATAAGTTTAACATGAAATTTTTCAATAATTGAAATCTTTGACCCTGGCCCCTAATCTTATCCCACATTCTAATTACTTATATGGTATTGAAGGGTTCATAATTGCTCGCCTCTAATCACGGAAGGTTCGCAATCGTCTGGATCTAGATTCTCTATTTTGTAAGTATGCATCTTGCTTTAATATGTTTTCTCTTTTTTTTCTAATCTTTTCTATGAGTTTACGTTGGAATTTTTCAATAATTGAAATCACATACCCTAGCCCCTAATTTAATCTCCAATTCTAATTACTTCTGTCGTGTTGAATGGTTCATAATCGTTCGGCTCTTAGTACGAAAGGTTCATAATCGTCTGGCTCTAGATTCTCAATTTTGTAGGTGTGTGCCTTGCTTTCTTAGGTTTTGCCCTCTGCCCTTGCAGCATATCTTATAACACAATCTAATTATTGTTGTGCTATTGAAGGGTTCATAATCGGTCAGCTCTCAGTACGGAAGATTCATAATAGCCTTGCTCTATATCCTCTATTTTGTAGGTACGTGCCCTGCTTTAATATATTTGCTTTTTTTCTCCTAATCATTCCTATGAGTTTACCATGAAATTTTTAAATAATTGTACTCTTATGCCCTAGCTCATTATATTATAACACATTCTAATTACTTCTGTGCTATTGAAAGGTTCGTAATCGGTTGGTGTTAACTCTTAGAATAAGAGTTAAGTGAGTATCTTTTAAGAGCATATTGAGTCATGAATATCCTTTTTGACCCTCCTATGAACATGAATTATGTGATCTAACATTTGTATTTACGTTTGAGTTGATGAATTGCATGATTAGTGTGATTAAGGTTAAGTGTTGGAAATTCAAAGAAAAATTTCTAATCTGTGTTAATCTGCCAATTTTGCTGTAGCATTCCAGCTGACAGAAGAAATTTCTACTGCATTATTGAGTTGGAAAAGAAGGGGAATGACATGACACTTCATAAATTGAGCTGGCAAATGGCACATGATTCAGCAGAAAAAGCCATTCAAAAAGCTCCATGTGGATTAGTTGGTCAATTCAGCCCTTTTTGGTTGCCAAATTGGATAAGATGGTGAGAGCAAAAGGCCACAAGGGGATACAAGCCCCCAAATTACAGAAGTGAGAGCAACATTGCACATTTTCCTCTAATTTTGGAAGGGGAAGACAATAAGAAAGGAGTTGTCCAGAGAAGATTTACTCAAAAAGGAAAGGAAGGAGGAAGCAATTTTGGAAAAGAAAAAGCTTCTCTTCTCTCCCCCTACCAACTTGTCCTACCTTTTCCTCTTTTAGACTAAGTGGTGTAATTTTCATTTTCTTTTGTAACCAAAAGGCATTCCAAATTCTTAAGTTTCTTTAATCATGTTTAATGCAATTTTAGCTAGTTGTTGCCTTTTACTTTCAAGCATGAACTAAACTTTATGAGGCAAAGGTTAGGGATTTACTTTTGCTAACTTGTTGCAAGTTTGTACAGTAGCTCTTAGCTGGTTTTCTATTGAGTATTAATGAATTTCTACTTGATGAATCTGAGTGTATTGGTTGACCATTTTACATTTTGCATTTTAGTGTGAACTTGGGAAAGGAAGCACTAATTGACCCCTTTAATACTCTCATTAGCTGAATCTAAGTTGGGATTCGTGAGTGAGCTAGGTATAGCTTCTCCCTAATGCATCAAAAGAACATTAGAGCTTAAAATCAACTAAGAGCATGGAAATGGACTTCGTAGTTTAGCTTCGGAAGGAGCATAAGGGTTGCTCTGTGATAGTCAGCAGCTCAGAAATGTCGTGGCATCCTATAGCAGTCAGTAGTGAAATTCCCTAACCTGAGCTTGTTCTCATTCATTTTGCATAAAGAATTTATCACATCCCCTGCTAAATCTTATCTTTTAATTTCATGGTTTATTTTTTGTCTTTCAACAAACTCAATTTTGGTGACTTTCATGCTCCTAACAATAGCTTTTAATTAGAGTTTTTGTTCAATTATCCCTGTGGATCGACCTTGTTTGCTACAACTTCAGGGTGTACACTTGCACCTCGTAGGATTATCAACAAGTTTTTGGCACTGTTGTCGGGGATCAATTGCAACAAAACTATTTTTAAAAGTAAGTTTAGGTGAATTAAGTGGTTGTGAATTGTAGGTGCTGTAAAAGTGCATGAATGAGTTTCCTGATCTAGAATTCTCATTGGACCCTGAAATTGAAAGGACTCTGAGGAGAATCAGAAGAGAAAGGAAAGAAAGACTAAATCAGAGAGAAGATCAGCAAGATATGGTTGAGCTACCAAATAGACCAATCATGAATCTAGAACCTGTAAGGCAGCAGCCACCTGAAGCAGTTAATCAGGCTATTAACCCTGGAAACATTGTGCAAATTGCTGATGATAGAGAGAGAGTCATACGAGATTATGCAGCCCCAAGATACAATGAACTAAATCTTGCTATATTGAGGCCTGGAATTCAAGCACAACACTTTGAGCTAAAGCCTGTGATGTTCCAAATGCTTTAATCCAAGGGGCAATTTCATGGTCTAACTGCTGAAGATCCTCACCAGCATCTCAAATCCTTCTTTAAGGTTTGCGATTCATTAGTCATTCCTAGAGTGTCAGGAGAAGCCTTGAGACTCACTCTTTTCCCTTATTTGCTCGTTGGTCTAGGATGGCTAGGAACCTTGGTGCCAGAATCTATTACTACTTGGAATGAAATGGCAAGGCAATCCCTGCTTAAGTATTTCCCTCCAACCAAGAACGTCAAGCTAAGAGGAGACATAATCATATTTAAGCAAGGAAGTGATGAATCCTTCAGTGAAGCTTGGGAGAGATTCAAGGGGATGCTCAGAAAATGCACTCATCATGGCTTGTCACATTCTCTTCAAATTGAAGCATTCTATCATGGACTGACCAAGACTTCCAAGCTAGTAGTGGATGCCTCTACTAATGGAGCCTTACTCACCAAGTCTTATAATGAAGCAGTGGAGATCTTAGATAC
>JAOANK020718685.1:0-11189 GCA_026257165.2 Telfairia occidentalis | reverse complement strand
CAGGAAAATAGTCAGAAGCAAAGACGTGATCTTCAATGAAGAGGTTTTGTATAAAGACAGAGCAAATGTTGAACCCGTCAAATCGAAAGCAGATGTGAGTAAAGAAGAGGAAGTTAAGCTAGTAATTCCTCTTAGGGTTGAGACCAAGATAGTGAGGATTTAAGATCATACAGTTAATACTCCTAATGCAATAGTACAGGAAACAGGGAATCAGACTATGGAATCTGACAGGTTAGATACAGAGATTGAAGATATTCAGAGTATACCACCTATTGCAGTGAGGAGGTTGAGTAGAATAATCAAACCACCGCAGAGATATTCCCCAACATTGAACTACATCTTAATGACTAACAGAGGAGAGTAAGAATGTTATAAAGAGGCAACTCAATCTAAAAATTCTATCAAGTGGAAGTTATCCATGGAGGATGAGATGAATTCGTTGTTGACGCATCAGACATGGCAACTAATAAAGTTACCTAGAGGAAAGAAAACTTTGCACAACAAATGGGTCCGAATAAAGTAGAAACTCGATGGCAACAAGAGGTACAAGGCGATGTTGGTAGTGAAAGGCTTTCAGCAGAAGGAAGGCATTAACTTCAACGAAATTTTCTCTCATGTAATGAATTTGACCACGATTAGAATGGTGCTTTCAATTGTGGTAGAGGAAGATCGATTCCTTGACAGATGGATGTAAAGATAGCTTTTCTTCATGGTGATTTGGAGGAAGACATTTACATAGTGCAGCCACAAGGTTTTGTAGAGTAGGGGCAGGAAAGAAAAGTCTGCAAACTTCAGAGGAGTTTATATGATCTCAAATAGGCAGCCAGACAACGGTACAAGAAGTTTGACAATTTTATGAGCAAGAGTGGGTTTCAGAGATGTCAGGTAGATCACTGTTGCTACATCAGGATTCAAGGTAGCTAGTACATCATATTGTTGTTGTATGTTGACAATATGCTGATAACAAGAGCCAGCATGCAGGAAATTCTAAAGATAAAGACTGAAATATCGTCAGAATTTGATATGAAGGATTTGGGAGCTGCTAAACAAAGCCTAGGCATGGGAATAGAAAGGAAGAATGACACAGTCACTTTATCACAGGAAGAATATGGGAAAAAAAGTTTTTATCAGATTTTGCATGGATAATGCAAAGCCAGTAAATACTCTTTTAGCTTCGCACTTCAGATTATCTAAGGAGCAATCACCCAAAGATGAGTAGAAGATAGATGATATGGCCAGAGTGCCATATGCTTCAACAGTGGGTAGCTTAATTCGTTTGCACAAGACCAGACATTGCCCATGCAGTGGGAGTAGTGAGCAGATACATGAGAAATCTAGGGGAGAAACACTGGGAAGTAGTGAAATCGATTTTCAGATACTTGAGGGGGACATCCAGTTATGCTTTGCACTTTAAAAAATCAAATTTAAAACTACAGGGTTTCGTGGATTCAGATATGGCTGGTGATACAGATGGTAGAAAAAGTACCACCAGTTATGTGTTTACCTTGGGAGAGATTGCGATCAGTTGGGTTTCGAGACTACAGAAGATTGTTGCTCTATCTACTACAGAAGCCGAGTATGTTGCAGTTACTAAAGCAAGCAAAGAGATGATCTGGCTTCAGTCCTTCTTATAAGAACTTGATTTGAATCTGGGATAGGGCTCTTTGCATTGTGACAGCTAGAGTGTCATTCATCAAGCGAAGAGTCCAGTGTTTCATTCGAGAACGAAACACATATAAGTACGGTATCACTTCATTAGATCAGTTTTGGTGGATGATGTGCTGGTGCTCGAGAAAGTTGCAGGAAGTTAGAATCTAGCAAACATGTTTACCAAAGTCGTCCCTATTGATAAACTAAAGTTGTGTGCAACTTCAATTGGACACTATCTAGACTACAAGAGGAGACATTTTGCACTGTTTTGTCTCCAAGTGAGAGATTGTTGAGAGAAGTGGAGTCAAAAATGAAGAAGAAAATTTAATCACCTTTTTCTTTTAGGAAATGATTTGCAGCATTTTCCTTTTCCTATTAGGTTTTGATGTGAGCCTCTATAAATACACCTATAACTCCAGAAATCATATATACAGAACACACAAAAAAGCAGAGAGATCCAGAGGGATCCAGAGAGAGATCTACAAAGTTGTAGAGTGAGTGATTTTGTGAGTTTGTAAGAGTGTGATTCTTGTACTCCATTCTATAAGAAGATTGAGTGTTCGAGTGATTCGTGAGACATTTTTCTTAAGAGAAAATTGTGAGAAATCCCTTGAGCGTGGTTGTAATCTTCTTAGTACTTCTCCCTAAAGGATTTAATGGAACCTTCAATGGTAGCAGAGAACTGGACGTAGTCCACATTGTGTGAACCAGTATAAATCTGATGTCTTTCTTTCTCTTCCTTATTATTATACTGAGTGTTCTTGGCTTAGGTTGATAGATTAGTTTATTTATCAATTCTTAGCAACTTGTTTCAATTGGTTATTTGATTCTGCATAATTGAAACTTTTATCTGTTGGGCATTTGGAATTTAGATATATTCTTTAACTTGGATTTGAGTTTGCAATTTATTTAGGATAATTCTCTATCAGAATTGTCGTGGAAAAATATAGAAAAAGAAAAAAAAATTACCCAATCTTGATTTTATTTTATTGTAACTAGGTCTTATAAGATTACAAGGATTTTTTAAAAAATTTAAATTTAGTACCTTTCGATATTTTGAAATTAAAAGTATTTCTCTTTCGATCAGATAATATCGTAAAAGTTATATATAAATATCAAGAGTATAAATTAGAAACTACCATATTTACCATATTTGGTGTGAACGCAATTCCAGAATGCACATGGTAGGTCATTCCAATCTGTAACTAGTGTTCTGACCTCTGTTCGCAGCGCTATTTTACTCCCAATTGCTAGATGGACTCCTGGGGATTCTTTTGATACCCTGCTCGTAGGTGGTTCAGCTTGAGATCTTTTCTTTTGAGTGATATAGACATTTTCTTTGCCCTGTTTGTTTGGTTTTCAGTAGTGTCTTAGTTGCATTTTGTCTATTTACTTTAGGTACTCTGGCTCTTTTGTGCTTCTTTGGTTATGCACTGTGCTTGTTGTTCCTTTTTTAGTACTTGATCTCAAGGCGGTAAGATCTTTCTCTTTTTTGCTTTTTAATAAACTTATTTTTGCTAAAAAATATTAATAAAATAAATAATTATTATTATAAACTAGTTAAGACAATATTTTACATTTAATTTTTTCTTTAAAAAAAATTAAAAGAAGGAAAAAAAAAACTCTATAGAAAAGAAAACTTTTTTTAATAAAAAATACCCAATAGCTTGAGTATGTTTTATGATTCAGGTGTTATTAATGCCTTTACCTTAGATATTGCAATGAGTAGCAAAAGTTTTGCTATATTTGCAAATATAGCAAGTAGGTTTAAAATTTCTAAATATGGCAAAATATTTTGAAATTGAATTTCTACTTTTTTTTGCTATTCCAATTTTACTCTACTTATTTATCAATAATAGAGGTATATCAGTGATATATACCTTATATGGAGTATATCAATAATATATATATATCGTTGATATACCTATATGAAGTATATCAATGATATACTAAATCAAAAATATATTTAATATAAAGTATATCAATGGTATACTAAATCATGTAAGATTTTTTACTCATCTTTAATTTTCTCAAGCTAAGTCAACGTTTTCATATTATTGTTCTCTTTCTTTTTATTAAAAAAATTATTTTTTCTTCATCACTTTCTTTTTCTTATTTAGTTTCTCATTTATTTTCTTCATTAATTCTTTAACTAAAATTTAAAAGTAGCTTATAAAAAAACTATTAACCGTAGATAATATAGGAATTACTAAAAACTAAATAGAAAAGAAATTTATTAAAGACTTCTCACACAAAAATAAATCAGTAATATATCTTAGAAATCTTACCTAAAAATTTTTATAATATATTACAAAGAAATTTTACTGATATAAAACTAAATATGTCGCTAATATACTTCTTATAATATATATCAAAGAAATAGTATAACAACGAAATATTTTGTATCATATATATCAGTGATATATCAATAGTATATCATTAGTATAACACTGATATTCTTGATAGATCTAATATAAAATAGCAAGCTTTATAAAAGAATCGTCATTTTAAGGGCATTTTAGATCTTTTTGCAATTTCATTTGGATCAGACCTTGATTTTTTACTATATTTGCAAAACATAAAAATAGTGGCTAGATTTGGAATATCATCTTTTTTTTTTTTTGGTCAAATTTACAAGTGCCTCTTTACTATATAAAAAAATTAATTAAAAAATAATAATAATCCATACTATGAAAAAAGAACATACCTTTTCAAAAAAAGGAAGGATGAAAAAATAAAAATAAGAATAAAATAGAGGCCGACACACCGACATATTCTCAAAAAAAAGGAAAAAAAAAGAAAAAAAAAGGAGAATTACAAGCCGACTTAAAAATGTGTTGGCAATTTAAATTGATCAACCCACAGCTCATTAAATTTGATAAAAATCACTAAAAACCTTCAAAATTTGTCTTAATTAACAACCTAATTGGAGAGAAAGTCGTGTTAAGGCAGTTGTTTTTCCCATGGGAGCATTAATGGTGTCTGACTTAATTTCAACGAATTTAACTAATTCACATACTTAAATAAGGAATCTTACAGGTTCAAGGCAAATTAGGGTTCAAAAAATAGGGAGGGACAAATGAAGGAGTCCGATGTTTACAATGTCTAAAACGGTGCGTCCCACTTTTGTTTCCGTACTCGAGATAATTCCATGCATTACCTTAAATGAAAAGACACGTAGTCCCATTCTTGTCGGTTGCTTCCTCCATTCATTAACTCTCTCTCTTTTTTTTTTTTTGATAACATCAACGCTTTTGTTTCTTCCTTTCATTAATTATTATAATATTCATTTTATCATGTAACATATTGAACGTCTCCATTCATCAACCTCACATTTTCCTTATTTTTATTTTTACTGCAATTTCTTTCTATTATATCAATTATTCATTGTAGATGTGACGGGGTGAGTTTCAAAAAGACACCAAAAATAATAAACCATGAAAAATTTATCGTAGAGTGTCAAGTTTTAGAAATGATATCAATCCAACTTTCATTAAAGTTCGATTGATAAAACAATTCTTACTTTTATTAAAGTTGACAATTTGATCTTTAACCTCACATTGATGATATAATTAAAAAAATAGTTTTAATATTGAGAATGAAATAATGAATGTTGTGTTTTTGAACGACAACAAATTCGATATAATTTTATTTTGATAATCTAAAGTCAAAATAATATTATAAATGTTGGGGTGAAAATCTGACCAAATACGTAGCAAGATTGCAAGGAAGTCACGTGTCCCTATTCGGTGTACACCACAACCAACACCTAACACCCTAGAAGTGCATGGGGTAGGGCTTGATCTGACCACCAAGCTCACCTCACTACGGGTCGTGAATCACGCTGGACGAAACATAACTCCCGAAAATCTACTAGCCGAGGTAAGTAACCAAATCCGGTGTTACGAATATGATCTCGGTCATCCACCATGATCTGTGGTGGGTAGGGCGCCACCACTTCCCACACATTCCTTCTAAATATTAATACACACTCTTAATGACATGTATGCAAGAATACCTTTGCGAATTTTCACTACACTCTCTTAAACTCCAATGACTTGACCGAGCATGGTTGACACAACCCCAAACTAAAGCAACTTTTTTTGATTCTTATAACCACTACCAAAGTCACGCTTACATCATCCAACGCGCATATTTCGTGTAAAACCTATAAGCAAAATCATAAAAACAAAATAATTAAAGGCAAGAAGAATTCTATCCCTTTACTAATAAACTTCTATAAGATCAATCCAATTACTATTTTTTCAAATCACGAGCGAAGAAATTCAAATTCTATACATCTCTTTATTATCAAATTAGAATCCTAAACTCCGTCAACTCTATTATTCCTATTGAAAATTAGATATAAATAATCTATAACTTTGGTGTTAGGGTTTTTCCGTTTATAAGTCTGAAAATTGGTCAAGTACTAGAATTTTGAAGTACAATTCAATCTTCGTCCCATGGCCATCAAAAGAAAATATATTGAAAAATTTAAAGTGCACTCAGTTATAAAAATAAATTGAAAATTACCCTCCCTTAACGAAGAGGGAAGAAGGAAGGAAAGAAAAGAGTAAGATGAAGGTTTCAGTCCAACAATATTATAAAGATAAAATAAACAGTAAACTAAATTCTAGAATGCATGAAGGTCAAGATGCAAAAAAAGGAAAATATAAGTGAAGCAAAAATTATTCTCAAAACCCCCTAAATTTAGATGCGACTATTAGGAGGCAGTTGTTTTAGTGAAGTATTCTTTTTATGAACATTTTTAGAAGAAATATTGATTAAAAAATACCTCGACTATAAAAAACAAAAAAAAGTTGTAAAATAATTGAAAGTAGTTGAAAATAATTTTCAATCTTTTAAAAGTCCCGTCAAATTCAATTTAGACGGACATGGATATTACCCTAATTTTTTTGTTCTAGATCCCCTTGGTTTGAAACATATTATTAAGAGCGGCATTTAACAAGTTGTTGTAATGTCTCCACACCGTGTAGGCCTAGCTAGCCTTTTCATAGGCCTTACATTTCGTGTAGCCCTCGTGACGCAAGGGATCATCGGCATCCCACACCAAATGCCATTTTTCTTCTTCTTTCTCCACATTTGTTTTTGTTATTTTTTTTAAGAATCGATAGAAAATTATAAAAAAAAAATGATAAATATATATGACATATTAGTTTAAATTTCATTCTTGAAGCTAAACGTTCGTACTCAGTAACACACAAGATTGGGAGGAGCTCTTTCTTTTATTTATCTGATCCATAGATATCTATCGATATAAGTTGTCTTTTTTTTTTTTTGGATTAGTCTACTCAGATAATTATATGATGTCATGTTTAGTGGTTCATGTCTTGAGTTTCTTAAATTGAGTTTTCACTTGAATGAGTTATAAAAACTAACTACAAGAATTAAAAATAGTACACAAACTTATACATTAAAATAAGATATTTAACTATAGTTTCACTAAATTAATAAGTATATATATACTATATAAGTTTCAAAGTTTTGAAGGAGAAATAAGAAATTTTCTATCTTAAGTGGTCAAATCCTACTCTAAATTCTAAACCATTAAGTATATATTATATAAGTTTATCATCAACCAATTTTAATATTTAACTCGGTGGGAGAATTATTGAAAAATTTAAAATATAAACGACAAAGAATAAAGATTAAAACATGTATTAAAGTGAAAAACCTAAAATATAATACTTTAAAAAGCCTGAAGTTGGATTTAAAGGTTGAGATTTTAATAAGGTTACAACGATGTAAAAATATTCTCTCGTTGAAATATTGATTCCTCTTGCGCCCTAAAAATCCTAAGTGCTTGAACTGTTGTTCCCTAGTTGTCTCAACATGTCGATTCTTACACCACATTAAAACCTCCAAATCCGAAGTCGCAGGCCACCTGTCTGTTTTTTCTTTTATAGTTTTCCTCAAAACCAAAGAGGAAGGGAACATTATAGTTATTTTCATTTTAAAGAAAAAAAAAACAACCATAATGATATTAATTATTACTAGGTACTAAAAACGTTGCGAATTATATAACAGTAGAGTTAAGTTTTTTAAGTTCAACAATGTTGAGTTTGTGGAGCCAAATCATCAATATAGTCATTAGTGGAAAGTTTTTTATATTGCTGTTTTTAATGACAGGAAATGTCCGTCATCTTTTATTTGGGCAGAGAGCAAATACGCACGCACCTACTTTCGTTGCATTGAGATGCTACCACAATTTTCAGGATGTACACCCTAGCCACCAACACTTTCCCTATATATATGTTATGTTGTACTCTAGGTCATTTGGTGAAATTCTGGGCAATTTTTGCTTTTGTTCTTCCTTTGGTTTAGTTAATTATAAGAAATTTGTGTGTAACGAGCGTATTGTCAAGGTTGTGAGAGATCCCATTGTAAAATTTTGATTATAGTGAAACCTGTATTTTTAGGAACTGGACGTGCCCTGTTCTCGTTGGGGTGAATCAATATAAACCTTTTGTATCAATTCTCTCTAGCCTTAATCTCTTTTACTTTTGTGTTATTCCATTATTGTGAGTTTCTTTTATGTGATTAACTGTGGAAAGATAATAGTATTAAGAAATTGAGGTTTAGGCCTAAGGCAATTTTCTGTATCCCGTTTTTCCAATAATTGGTATCAGAGCTATGTTTTTTGCTCAGGAACCATCAGAGTTATAGAAAAGTTCGAGGGAATCATAAAGTTCAATGGGCAGAATTTTGGATATTGGAAGATGCAGGTCCAGACTTATTTGGCATTTCAAAGGCTTGGTGAAGCCTTGAAGAAAAAGCCAGAAGGGATATCAAAAAAAGACTGGGAGATTATGAATGAGCGTGCAATGGTCATCATCAAGTTGGCGTCGTCAAAGAATGTTGCAGGCATTGTGGCGAATGAAACTTCTACCTTAAATCTTATGGAGGCATTGATGAATAGGTATGACAAGCCCTCTGCCAATAATAAAGTTTAGCTCATTAGACAGTATGTGAACATGCATATGGATGAGGGTTCTTCTGTAAATGGTCATATTAATAAGATCACTAAGCACGATTAGCTAGTTAGAGTTGGTTAATATCAGCTTTAGTGATAAGATGAATGTTATACTATTGTTGACTTCTTTCCCTAAGAGTTGAGAAACTATGAAGATAGTTGTGTCTAACTCATTAGGAGAAGAAGTCTTAAGTTTTCTGAAAGATGTGATGCAGTATGGCTGAAGAACTTTGGAGGAAGGGAAGCAGTAGTTCTAGTGTTAAGGAAACTACTTTTGGGCTAGCCTTAGTTGTAAACAAGGGCAAAATAAAAGTAGTAAAGGAACCATAAGGTGGTAACAGTAGGAAAGGTTGGTTGAAAAATATAGAGTGTTTTCACCGCCATCAGAAAGGGCACACGAGGAATATGTGTAGAAAGTTTAGGGAAGATCTGCTCAAGGTTTAGCAAATGCAGTTACGCATGATGCCTTGGTTTGTGTTGAGGAGAACATAAAGCTTCAGCACCGTTCATCAGATTGGGTTGTAGATAGTGCTACATTTATACATGTGATTTTAGATAGGAGGTTGTTTACATCTTTCATTGCTGTCAATTTTGGTCTGGTAAGGATGGAGAATGGCAGGGTCTCAGTGTCCAGAGGAATTAGAGATATTTGTTTGAAGATAGAGAGTGGAAGCTCACTAGTGTTGAAGGGTGTTACGTATGTTCCTAAAATTAAGTTGAATCTTATCTCTGTAGGTAAGATGAGTGATGAGGGGTACCAGAGTGAGTTTAGTAGATATTTGTGCAGGCTCACTAGAGGATCTGACGTGGAAATTGGCCACAGGAATTCTACACTTTATACAGTGAGGTTGAGTGTTGCAAGGAGTTCAGAGAAGAAGAGGTAGATGTAAGTTTCAGTTGCAGGAGGTTTAGATAGAGGTGATGTAGAACCAGCAGTAATGATAACTAATTTTTGTTCATCAATTCAACAGCTGAGTGGTCAGTGTGAAATGATCAACTCAGTGGGTTATTAGGAAGCCTCAACTATCAGATGACATGAATTGATGAAGTCGCATGTGTGTGCAAGTTGTTACATCAGAAAGGAGGACTCAGAGAGATACTGAGATCAAAGATGGTTTCTCTATCCTAGTAGTAGGCTTGAGGTCAATCAAGCCAATGGTGATGAAGACCATCTTCATAGCAGATGAAAGAAGATGGAGGGACCACTTAGTTTGAGTGAGAGTACGTGGTTTGCCTTTACATATGAGAGGCAAATTTCACGTAGGTGGCCAACACCTCTAGGTCATCAAAGATGCTAACAATCTTTCGTGTTGTAGTGTTTTGCTAACATTTGCAGGTGGTGTCTTGAATTATCTCAAGAGTTTTGTAAGTTGTTTTTTGAGTGGTGGAGACTTCGATGTAGTGGGAGTTGCAGATTGATGGACCAGTTGATTTTAACTGTTATCCTAACCTAACGGTGTCCCTAAAAGACCGAAATGTTTTCAAAGCTCTTTGTCTAGATGTTGCAGAAAAAGGGATGAATCTTGAAGAAGGGTCTCATAAGCTTAGTCTGGTGTATTTCACCTATAGGTTTATAATGTCTAGTGTTGGATCTAAAGCACTGATGTCTTCCTCAAAGGAAAAGATGATGATGATTGAAACAAATATTCATTCATCAGTAAGAGTGCCCAGAATGATATCATGGGACGAAGTTACCAAAAATCCAGAATGGAACATAGAGAAAGCTTTTACTCCTCCACTCAGGAAGGGCAGTCAACTTTCTCAAATCATTGAATATCCAGATGGAAAGGTAACGATTAAATTAAAAAATGAAGCATCTAGCTCCATTAAGATTAAGGATAATATTAGCATGAATAATGTTTTGAATGAGTTTATGAATTCAAGACCAAGTACTTTCGCTTTGAGGGAGTCTTCTGCTAGTCCTAGAATAACTAGATCTGTATCTCTTATAATCAAAGTTGTAGGTCTGTCTCAGGGAATTCCTGATATTTACTATGAAGAAGAAGCTAGAAAGTTTCCAACCCAAACTGAAATGGAGGTAGGATCAGTGGTTAGAGATAGATTAAATGTTATTTCTAGTTTTCAAATTGACCATGAATTCTTGCATAAAAATTTCAACTCCTTATTAAATAGATCTCAAAGAAAAGAGTTCAATACAAAATATTCAATTGATGAAAGGAATCAAATTAGAAAGTCATATTTTTCTTTTATAAAAGAAACAAAAGAAAATGTTTTGCTTTTCTTCTGGTTAAGTAATTTTAAAAAAATTCAAACCCTAGAAGAAAGTCCAGTATGGAAAACAAAAGAAACAGGATTCATCCAGTCTCCTCAGCGTCCCCTACAGAAAATAGAGTTTGAGAATTACTACGGTGATAAAATCATAGCAAAACCCTTTCAACAAATAAATATAAAAGATGAAAATAAATCACCAACCTGAAGAAAGATCAACATGCATTAGTAGCGGAAGAAGGATCAATACACTCTAACTAGCTCAATTTAATTAAGGAAAATCATGCTCAAAAGGGGAAAAACCAGAGTTTTGGGG
>JAOANK020718584.1:0-11190 GCA_026257165.2 Telfairia occidentalis | reverse complement strand
TTTATATATATATATATATATTTGCGTGTATGGTTGGTTAAATTAATTAAAAAAGAAAACTTTGTTATTAAATTAAAGAAATGTGTATATGTTTGATTGTCTATCATTGAATAAATATCTCGTTACCAAATCGAAACACAAAAAGATATAGCAATAGCATTTTGTGCACTAAACTAATGATCGTTGAAAATTTACAAAGTTTGTCCGGTAATTTACAAATTAGTCTAATTCAATTAACTTATGTAAGTTGACATCATTTAAGATGAATTGGTGAGAGATGGCATTGCATACCAATTTGAACAATATTTGAAACATAAAATTTATTATTATTAATTTTTTTATTTTGTTTTGGGATTGAAATTGTATTAAGTATCATACACTATTTATAATGGTTTTATATTTATTTATTTATTTATAACAAATAACTTCATTCAAAATCAAACACCCAATTCGGCTACATCAGAAAAGTAATCTCTCAACGGAGATGCTAGCCATTGTGGAGGGTTATCTACCCATATACACGGTTCCCCAACTATTGTAGACCAACTTGCAATCAGATGGGCTGATCCATTTTGAATCCTTGGAACATAAAAGAGTTTCTTTAAAGCAACTTCAGCACTTAATAAATTGATTTCCTCCAAAATCGAACCATACGGGTGAAAAGATTCTCCCTTCTTCTCCACTAGTCGAAAGAGTAATTGGGCAATAATCTCACCAGTCATCAAGCTATCTCCATCCTCTCTAGGTCTTGGTTAATCTGAGTCTGCGTAGTAACCAAAGCTATCGTATGCGCTGCCTTTCTGCTGAGAGCGTTTGCCACCACATCTGCCACTTGGGAAGGACCTGTGTTAGTCTGTAGGGACACCTTCACTCTCGCAAGTAGCTCAAGTCAAGTAGATAGCGGCCAGGTTGCAAGGGAATGTTGGTGCCACACTACAAGAATTTTCATATTTGCCGACGAAAAAAAACGTCGTCATATCTTAAAAAAATGTCGGTATTTCATTCTCCTGAGGCATAAAATTTGTCAACAATATCGTCGGGGAAGGTTTTGCCGACGTTTTCTATAAAAGCGTTTGTAATATACTGACGTTTTTAAAAACGTTGGTATATGTATATTTATCCCGACATTTTCAAAAACGTCGGTGTATATAAAATTTAGATTACGGGCATTGGTCGTCATCTGTTCTGAAATAATTAATTAAAAACAAGCTTTCCAGATGTTTTGATATAACGTCGGCATATTCTAGTTTTAGATGATGTGCAATGCCCGTCATCTTTTCTAAAATAATTTAATTAAAAAAATATTGTTGATTGCACATAGCTAACCAACAATACTCCTTAACACTTATTCTCATTGATGAACACTATAAAATGGCTTCTTCTCCCTAAAGGCATGTACCATTATTTTGACAGCTTTTGAAATGATGTTCTAACTGATAGTTAATCATAACTAGAAGAATAGAAATGAAAGAGAGCAAGTAAATTATCAAATAGCTTCCACCAACTCAAGTCTGTTAAATAAGCAAGAACAAATAACAAACTTTTTACCTTTCAGATTATATGAATTTGAATACAAATCAGCAATGAAAGCACTTGTAGAATGAAAAAAAAAAGGATTATTAAAGAACTTCTTAATGAACAAGCAATAGATGCAAAAGCATGCTAAAGCATAAAAACAAAACATAAACACAAACAGAAGGTAGTTTCTAACAGCAAGAAAAAAGTGTTGATATCCAAAGGAGTTTTACAAACAAAGTTTCTAGCATATAAACAAATATACACATATTGTATAATCAAACTCAAACTAAATCAAACCAAGATTCACTAGAAGTATAATCTATCACCAATTACAAGCGAAATGGTAAGAACCCAGATTGAATTTCACCTAAACGAAACCTAATTCATAGATACAAACAAATTATGTGATATTTTCCCACCTAGAATGTGACGAGGCAAAAGAAATACCAAAATCTAAAGATTTTAAAATTTTAGACTAATTTTCAGTTAATATTTAATTCTATCACAAAGACCATCAATATCCTCATATACGTCCTCAAATTTGATCTTGTTTCCTTCTAAACAATTTATTAAAATAGAGCTAAAAGTGCACTATTAAAAAAAAAACAATTTTCACTTAAAGAGGGAATACACATTTCTCAAAAAAGACCAGCAAGCATAAAATAAAATACAAAGAAAATTTAGTTCCACTCGATCGACATTTCACATATTACTTCCTCCCCTTTATATATCATGGATATTTACCATCACCTGACTCAATGTTTCACGTTTAACTTCATCTATTCCTAAACAGTGTATGTTGAAACAACGTGATAGACCACAGTAGCATCAAATCACCTTTGTTGTACTAATGGCTATATGATTGATTAATTGCCCAAACATCACAGCTGTAATTGACTCAAAATTATAGTTGGTGTAAACTCCTCGCTGAAGGTCTTCAAGCATCACAGTAGCAAATAAAGCCGTCATTTATAGCTTGATTTGTTTGTCCCAAAATTCAGCAAAATCGTGCCTCTTTAGCCGCAAAAAAATAAGAAAAGTCAACATTGATTTCCCTCCCTTCTCTCTGGGAATCTTTTTTCGTGATTGATAGAAAAGGAGACTACCTTAGTCACCACTCTTTTGTTCAAAATCTTCCCAAATCAGTAAGATCTTAATCTCTTTTTTTTTCAAGCATTATTCCTTTATTTTCTTTGTACTCTTTAGGAATGTATAGGTTAATTTTTTTTTTTTTTTTACTGATACTGAATAGTTTTCTTTGTGAAACTATATTTAGTTCTTTGTTCTTGTATTATTCAATTAGAAACATAACAGAATTTTCAGATTGTATTTACTCTTTTATCACCAACTCAACAATTCTACTATTCGACTTGATCTCATCACTATAAATAAGATATTTCCTAACATTGCAGGCCACTATAAAAAAAAAAATTTCTTGCACTTGTTTACAGAACTCCGAAGATGGAGCATGACTAGTGTTTTTAGTTCTTGTATTGATAGACCTATTTTGGCCTTAGAACCTCGTTTTCAGTGGGAGTGTTAATTCAATATTCGACAACTTTTATAAATGATTACAAGCTTTTTTATTTTTGCTTGAATCAAGAAAATAATACCCAATGAGAAAAATACAGCAGAAAATAGCATTAATACAGCAGAAAAACAACATTATACAGCAGAAAACAGCATTAATACAACAGAAAAACAACATTATACAGCAAAAAACAACATTATACAGCAAAAAACAACATTATACAGCAGAAAATAGCATTAATACAACAGAAAAACAAATTATACAGCAGAAAAAGAAAATATATAGCAGAAAAACAGCATTATACAGCAGAAAATAGCATTAATACAGCAGAAAAACATCATTATACAGCAGAAAACTAGATTAATACAGTAGAAAAACATCATATACAGCAGAAAACAACATTAATACAGCAGAAAAACAACATTATACAGCAGAAAATAGCGTTATACAGCAGAAAATAGCAGCAATACAGCAGAAACGTCAATTTAATTTCTCCCTATCAGCTACGGATCAAGCCACATATCAAGGTGTCATGTTACCTTATTGAACGCAAAATCAATCCTGGACAGAGGAGTCAACCAGCAGTTGTTCCTTCCAAATTCCTTTAAGTCAATGCTAACAAATAATATCAACTACTCTCAAACAACTCTAAACGACTCCAAAACAACAATAAACATATTTAGTTCGAGCCCATCCCATTAAATTTCAACAAAACAAAAAAAATTTGAGTGAAACAAATTTAAAGGGTTAGGACAAACCTCTTGGTGCCAAAGATGGAGAGAGGGCGGAAGAGGAAGAGTGGTGAACAGTGGTGGAGAAGCAAAGAGAGAGCGACGACGATGTTTTTTTAAAAAAAAAGTTAGTGGTTTTCTCGACGTTTTTAAAACGTCGGCATAGATAACCAAAAACGTCGGGAAAAGATTACTTTTTGCCGACGCTGTAAAAAACATCGGGAAAGATGTAATTTTTCTGACATTTTTTAAAACGTCGAAAAAAGTCTACTTTTTTTTAACATTTTTTTCTTCTGTCGGGAGTAGTTGTCTTTGCCGACATTTTTTCTTTCGTCGGGAAAACTTACGTCAGCAAAAAGTAAATTTCTTGTAGTGCCAGTAGGTGCCGAATCTGGATTCCGAATCTTGGGCCTAGGGCGTTATAGATGGTATCGGAGCAGGTCCACTCCCAGTATAATGTGGTTCGCGGACGAATTAAGTAGAAGCTAGTGGGCATGTAATGCTAGAGTAGATGAGGTGTACATGAATGAACTGACACTATATATGATAGTGACTATCTATACCAACAAGGTGCACCTTTCTTTTCAATGGCCCAATGATAAGAACTCCAAAGTTAAGCGTGCTTGGCATGGAGCAATCTTATGTTGGGTGACTTCCTAGGATATTTACCTAGGAAGAATGTGAGTGAGGACAAAGCATGCTGGAAGGACTTGTGTCAGTCTGTAGGGACAATCTTCACTCTCGCAAGTACCTCAAGTCAAGTAGGTAGTGACCAGGTTGCAAGTGAATGCCTAGGCCAAAAGGTGCCGAATTCGAATTTCGAATCTTGGGCCTGGGGCTTTACACCGGGCTCCAGCACGGTGTGCACAAATGAGATGGCATGGTCGCAAATGTCAACATGCCTCATTAAATATCTAAATGGAAGGATGTTCGAAAGGTCTCGATGTGAAATATAAACCCATGGGTCGGTTGTCAATAAACGTGCCCAAACTAGGAAAGAAGTTGACGACCTTCTAAGGTTCGGAATGGCATCCTAAGTTATCATGGGTCACTTGATGAGATTTATAAGCTACCCCGTTAGATAGCTGGGACTCATTAAGGTCCTTGCTTGGTGGTGAAGTAGGACAACTGAAATAGTGAGAACCAAGATGATGAGAAATGATGCGACGAAGCATTTAAAAGACCTTGGCCTAGTGTAGAGGCCAGATTAAGCCGTGGGACTTGGCCTATAGTATAGGCAAGTCGGTTAGAGTCGCAAGAAATGCATGAAGGGGTGACACGCATTGCCGAGGATAAGTCAAGTTGCGCGTGTAATCGCGAACCCTTACTTGAGACTAAGCCAATGGTGAGCGAAAAAAGCTTTTGGGTGTAATTAGTCGAGTGAACGTTCAAGATGACATCGTGATGCAAGTTTAGAGAAGCTCGGTTGAGGAGGAAAGAACTTCGCCTACGGTCCTACAGAGTTAAAAAAAACTCGCGAAAAGAATGTTGCGGCTAGATTTCCATAATCGAAGTAAGATTATGGCGCCGCACGATTCGAAAAGTTGTGACTGTGACATTTGGTATCAGAGCCACGCTTCGTGAATTTGGTCGGACCTAAAATATAGAAAGCTAACGCCATTGCAAGTTGAATGACTTCGCAAGTGCGTCAAAAGTGCCAGTTTTGAAGGGCAGTTGTGTTAGTCAGTATCAGAGGCAAAAAAAATGGTTGAAGCCTAATTCTTCAAGCTCAACAAGTGCAAAGAAGAGTGTACTTGGTTGAGGGGAGTCAAACTCATCAGAAAGAAAGAACCAAGCTCTATGGCCTGAGGCCTTGGGTGTTCCGAGAGTAGGCATTAAATAAGAAACGATAGTGCTGCAAGGAAGCTCCTAAAAGTGGTGGAGCTAATTTCAAGCCAAATGCGAAGTCAGCCACAAGCGAAAGAAGTTGCACGTCAGTGGTCTCGGGAATCCATGAGATAAGGTCAGGTCAGCCTACAAGAGTACAGTAAGAGTTAATAGCGGTAGGTTTGTATTCAGAAACAGGGATGAGGCTGAGTGCAAGAAGTAGAAGAGAAAGAAGAAGAAAAGTGGAAAATCATGCATGGATGTCAAATGGAACAGTCTTAGTGTGGGCAAGAGAAGTCAGCTGCATGTGTTCGCCTTGAGTCCTAATATGCCAAAGAAAAAGCTCTTATAAGTGGCAACAGATGACCAGTGGGAAGTCCTCGAAGTAGTTCACTTGCTTGGATTCCCTCATCAACTAAGAAAAGTTCATTCAAGTAAGTCTGTGTTGCTTGCACACTAAAGCAAAGCTGACAGAGATGGGTTGTGCGATGCCTAAGCTCCAGTCTTCCCCAAGACAAGTTCAAATAGTCATTTTCGAGGTAAAGAAAAGGTTTGGGTGACATTTGCTCGAGTCAAGAGCGTAGAGACTAACCCGATTGTGTTAGTGTTGTCAAAACATTGGTGTTTCAGGTAGAATGGGGAACGCTTGGTGTATTTTGGCAATGTCAGCGATGATTCAGTGCATGGAAGTTGTAAGCAACATGCGACAATCTGAGTAAAGACCCAAGTGGGGTAAGATGGCATTTTGGCCATCAAGAAAGAAGAGCAAGGGCGAATCCATGCCCAAAGTGTTGAACAAGGCACAAAGAAAACGAAAGAAAATAAGCGTGCAGTGGGTTTCAAGTGAAAACAGCATTGCAGCATATTTGCCACAGTTTGTGGCCCAGAAGAGGGGTTTGGCCGAAGGGGAGTGCAAATCCAAGAAGCGAGCTAAAAGAAGAGTATTAGCTACTCAGCAAGTTCAAGATCGTCAGTTGCTCAGAGAATATGAAGATTGAAGCCAGGTAGGGCTTGAAGCAAGGGCCAAGTGTGCCCAAGTTTAGTGTAATGTCTGACGGTGCGTGTTTTGGGCCAAGTCAGAAAGAAGGGCCTGAGACGGTCCACGAGAGAAGACAGTACTAGAAGCATTATGCCTAGTTGATGTTCATCAAAGGTGCTAAGAAAAGAGAGTGGAATCGGTTAGTCAGTCTTAAGAAGAAAGTCATCATCGAGGACGATGGCTCAATTCAGTGGGGAAGAGTGTTGCAATCCTAAGTGAAGAAAGAGGATTATAACCTCATAGAATATCATCGAGGACGATGACAAGTTTAAGTGAGGGAGAGTGTCTCAACCCTACTGTGAAGAGAGTGGGTTGAGACTCCCCACATAGAGGGCAAGCAACAAGCAAGCAAGCAAGTCGACACAGTATTGTCACTGCCAAGCAAGTAGCCTGACATAGTAAGCAAGTAGCTTGACATGAGAAAGCAAGCAAGTAGTTTGACATAAGTATGAAAGTAGCTCGACATAATAAACAAGCAAGTAGCTCGACAAGTTAAGCAAGTAGCTCGACAATTCAGGCAGGTAGCTTGACTAGTTAAGCAAGCACATCGACATGATCAAACAAGCACCTCAACATGTGTCATCCGTCAGGCCAAGAATGGGCCAGAAGAAAGTGTCGTGATGTGACCAAAGAAGATGGTGCATCACCCAACACACCAAAGAGGAAGTGTGCAAGAATGATAAGATTAGGCTCAAGTGAAAAAGGAGGCAACAAAGTGTCTAGGGTGATTCGAGCGGGGTCAGTGGGCCCCAGGTCACGACCCCAAAAGTCGAGGTTATGTTGAGAGTTTTGACGAGCAGCTCTGGGGTTAGGTGCATATTAGTGAGATATGTAAGCATGCCATGTTTTAGAGGAAACAGAGTTCAGATAGGTTATTAATTTAGTCCTCTTTTTGTGTTAAATTCTTTTATATTTCAGCTAGATTTCATGCTAAATTCTCCTATTTATGATTAAATATGATTTAGGTTACGAAGTACCGAGATTTGGCTTAAATTGACCTTGAAGCATGGTTTTTCTTTTATGGGGGGGTCAATACATTTGGAGGATACTCTGGATATTTTACAAGTCAAAAGGGGTTGTAACTCTCTCCCTGTTTTGTGGAGTCTTTGGTCAAAATTAATTACTTTTACTATCTTTAAAAATTTATTAGGTGATTTGGTTACCGCTATTTTTAGTCATCCCTCTGCCTATATAAAGAGGGTTTTGGCGTTGGAGAGGATCATCACTTGACACCAACCACCACCACCACACCAAGTAGAGTGAGAGTTAGTATTTGGGAGAATTTGGAAACTTTTCTCCTTTTGATTAAAGGCTCGATCATAGCCACCATGAGTGGCTAATTTCTGGCTCTAATTCAAGGGTGAGTGGATTTTAATTTCAATTGTAAATGCTGTAAGGCTTTCATTCTTTTTATGAATTTTCTTTGAATTCAAGAAGTCTTTATTTCTTATTCTTAATTTTTATGAATGATTGTTATTAATTAAATTGACTTCTTATTTAATTTCAATTTTTCTACCTCTATCCATTAAAATAGTAAAGAGTTGGCTTATGTGTGTGTTAATGTAGCTACCCCATTTACATAGCTTGTATAATAGACTCTAGGGAAATAAAGAAACAAAACTAATTAAATTGTAGATATCTCGATTGATTAGCTTGGTTTAGTCATCTCAGTGTTTAATGCAATCTTTCAATTGATATGGAATGCTATCGTGCCCAATTAATTTATTGATAAGAATTGATTTGAATGTTGGGTTTGAGTCAATGAATTTAGGAGAATTTATACTTGTCACGCTATCGTGTCTAGTAGACTAAGTTCTTGAATTGAAAGTTATCATTTAAGTCTATGATCAAATTACAATTGGATGGAAATTCACCTTTGGATTGGATATTTGATAAGAGCTTCTATCATTGCTTTTGGCTTTTGTTACCTTTTTTTTTTAATTTAGCTTAATTCTCGAACTTACAAAACCCCCCCATTTTTACATTTTTTATTAGCATTGAGAAATTAATCCTTATAGTTCTCTTGCGATTCGACCAAATTCCACTATTTCTACAAATTAGTTTAAAAGAATCAGTAATTTCTTTGAAGGGCTTCGGACAACCCGTTCAATTTGGTGTCGTTGCCAGGGAACTATATTAGTTTCTCTTCGTTTAAATTTTTCTTTAAAAAAAATTCTTTTTATTTGTTGTCTACTTGTTATAACATGGTAGATAGTTCTCAACAATATTAGATGCCAACTGTAAGAAGAGCTGCTTATCAAGGTGATGAGCATACCTTCATGTGTGATGCACACACTATGAAAGAATTTCCTAGCTCGTACCACATGTATGACGATCCTTACACGAGCACGTACTACCCTGGATGGACGGATCCATCTAACTTTAGCTATGGAAGCCAAGATGAACAGTCGAGCCAATATCCTCAAATTTCAAGCCCAAGTATGTCATTGGAAGATATAGTTAATGAACTTGCTAATAGTACTCTTTAATTTCAGCAGGAGACTCGAGTCATGATGCAAGACTTGAATAACCAAATTACCCATTTGGTGAGGAGATTGGATAGTTTACTAGAACGACATGCTGTCTATACCACTGAGGCAGTGATTTGTGAGGAGAAGTACCCTTTCAGTGATGACGAGTTTGACAATTTTGAAACATGCAAAGATCAGGTTTATGAAATTAAGAAAGAGACTGAGCTTCAACCCGAAGAGGAGATTCAGGTGATAGAGTTTGAGGCTAAAGAACCTTCGTCGATTCTACCTCCTGGAGTTTCCCTTATTCCTGAATTTTCTTGTTCTTATTCTCCTGAGTTGGTTGTATCTTTCATTTAAGTTGAGTTTTATTTTATTCCATATATTAAAAAAATCCAAAATATTTCTATTTCTGGTGCCCTTGAAAATTTTATGTGTTTACTTCTCTTAGCAGGCTATGTTGATTCTAGGAAGAAGAGGCCGAAGAAATATGAGAATTTTTATGTGCCTTGAGATGTAGAGAAAAAACACATCGAGCATAACGACCTTAAACAATTGCTCTATTGGGAGGCAACCCAAATCCTATCTTTATTCTTGTTATTAGTTTTCGCTTAATTCCATTTTATTTTTCAGTGATTTTAATAGAAAATGTTTAATTTTTGGACTGGAGGTCATTTTTAATAAAACGTGACCATAATTTATATTGAATAACCTTCTGGTTTTATTTTATAGATTGTTTTTATCCCCTTTTACAGAAGCCCTTTTTTATGAGGCGCGACCACATTTTATTTCCATTAACCTTCTATTTTCCATCTTTGATAAATTTTTTTCATTTTTATTTTATAAATTTATCTTGATTTAATCTTATCTTATTTTGATCTTTTAACTTGTTTTCAATAATAAAAAAATAAATAATTTCGATTTGATTTTATCTCGATTGAAAAGTTATTAGATTTAACCTTTCTCCTTTTGCATTGAAAATGAAATTAAAGCCCTAAGATCTTAACGATTTCTTCTCTAGTGTAGGGAAAAAGGCGAAGCTATATGACGGTGGCCAAAAGCTTACGTCGGGCAGTGGCTGCACGCCGCGCATCCATCTCATTCGCAATGGCAGCATTCGCGCAGGCTGTCAAATCTGACTAGAACCGCATAGATCCGCTGCCATTTACTTCGGTTGTCGCAGCTCCGACCACCAAACCCCAAGACCAGAAGCGGCCGCCGCCACCCAGAAACTCGTGGAGTAGTGTAGTCCAATACCGCCTAGGCCCACCTGGTTTCTACCCAAAAATGCACTGAATGTGCGTAGAACATGACAACCCGACGAGCCCAGCCAACTGCTTTGGCCACAGCAATCCTGAACTGCCTAAACCCGCAGAACCGCGCAGATTCAACCCAAACTTGCGCCAACGCGCCCAGACACGACCCGCGTGCCTGCAGCACCTGCAACTATCTAGCCTTCTCTGCAGCCCCCTACTTGAGCCCATCTTTGCACGCCAAATAGGCCCAAATGACAAGTTTAGTGACCCACTCAATGACTCATTTCGAATCTGACAGCCGCATTGAAAATGTTATTAACCACAGCTCTGTGGTTCGGCCCAATGCAACGTCAAATTTTGTCTCTATTTCACGTACACTATTCGTTTGGGCAAAGTTAAGGCCATTTTGCCTCCATCTAAAGTTGATTTGAATGGGTTTTTAACCTTCAACACTAAAGCTCGACGAGCCAGGTATGATGATATTCGAACTCGACAAATTAATCCAGGTAAATTCGTTGACACTCACTCTTTAGAGGAATTGAATATTAAAGAAAAAATTAATGATTTGGTCTCTGTTATATGGTGGAAAACTTTTGTGAGTATCAATTATCCCACCTTTATTGAATGAATTTGGGAATTTTAACTACTTTTCAGTTTAAAATTCTAGATGATTTTTCTTTTGACAGCCCAGATGTTGTGAATTTTAGACTACTAGGCAAATAATTTCATAAAAAAATTACTGAGTTTAATTTAACCTTAGGTTTCATCACTACTAATTTTTGTTACACATCTCAGTATAAAACCTCAACTATTGATT
>JAOANK020718287.1:0-11191 GCA_026257165.2 Telfairia occidentalis | reverse complement strand
CCAAAATCCATGTGTTCTAAGTGTTAGAACACTTTTCTCCCTTCAATTTCTCCATCTATTTCACCTCAATTTGGATCTCACAATCTGTTCTAAGGCCGGAGAATAGCCGAGAAGACACTTGTGGTGGTCCGGTTCTTGTTCGTGTTCAGATTCAAGGAGAAACCAAGAAGAATTCATGCATCAAAGGTATTTAATCTAAAATTCTGGTTTTTCCTCTTAAAACCATGTGTTTATCCTTTTATATTTTTCAAATTAGAATGCAATTGATCCTTTCCGCTGCGCATGCATGTCGTTATTTCCTACACATCGAGATGAATTTTCTAAAAACAAACCCTTGTAAGCCTTCAGGCCCCTAAACAAGAGGATTATGTGCTCAAATACAAAAAATTCCATGAATGATTCAAAATAACCCAACTAAGAGTGATGTTATCCTATTTCACCAATTACACACAATATTTCAATTGGGCACATCATCAACTCTCCTCATCAATAGCATGCATAGAGGAGCTCCACAACATTTAGCACATAATCAGGCGATCATGCGTTCATTCTAAACAGTCAATTCGAAAAAATTTAACCAACACTCAGTTCATCTTCAATCAACAACATAGTTTAGAAGCTCATCACATAATTCCCATGTAATCTATCCTAGCAGCACACAGTACTCAAGACACCCCACCCCAAACTTAGAATCATGCATTGTTCTCAATGTATGAAAATGAAAAAAAACAAAGCACAAAAGTAACAATATTGGCTTGGAGGGTGAGACTGTCCACACACAACAGGCAAGTGGATTGAGTACGGTTGTGCTATGGTTGTTGAAACAAAAGGGCAATAATTGGAAATTCAAGGAACTACTGGGCTAAAAAAGAAATGTTTGCATTGCCTCTCAAGAAGCGCTTGGTTTTATGTCTCTAGCTAGACGAGACATCTATCATGTAATCCCATCCAAAAGTATGTCCTCCATGTCTAACTCATCCTTCGAATGGTACTGCTTCACCTTTTCATGTGTTACCTTAAGCCTCGATTCATCATTTGCAAGCAACTCTCCATGGTACCTCATAAGTACATTTCTCATAACAAATGGGCTCGACGACCCTGGTTTTCGCCTTTCTGGGAACTAGTGCACTTGTCCCTTATGGACCATGATAGTTTTGCCTGGCAAGTAAGATCCTGTCAACTTATCATGATGTTTGATAATCTTATCTTTATCTAGCCTAAGGTTCTTGAATGAGATGGTTAACATACATAACGGTATGACTCTCAATATTACAACTAGTATCATTTATAGATCCTAAGGTACCATAATCAAAGTTCAACATTTTATTATCAAGATGTCCAGCAGAAACATTCACATGTTCACATTTAGAAGCATAAGAATTAACATCTATCATATTTCAAGAGGGTACCTCGTCAACACATTTTGTGGGGCGATAGATGTTAAAATTTACCTCCTCTTCATTTACTTTAAAGGTAAGTTTACCTTCTTGAACATCGATAAGAGCCCTCCCAATGGCTAAGAACGGTCGTCCTAAGATGATGGGCACCTCTGCATCCTCTTCCATATCTAGCACTACAAAGTCTGCACGAATAATAAATTTACCAACCTTTACTAGCACATCTTGTACAGTGCCCCGTAGATATGTGATTGAGCGATCTGCCAATTGTAGAGATATAGTAGTTGGTTTCACCTCTCCTAAGTTTAGTTTCTTGTACACAGACAAAGGCATAAGATTAAGGGAGGTACCCAAATCAATTAAAGCACGATCTATATTTAAACTACCAATAGTGCAGGGAACAGTAAAACTCCCTGGATCCTTCATTTTCTGTGGTAGCTTCCTTTATAGAATCACACTGCATTCCCAAGTTAAGCTCACCATTTCATACTTTTTGAATCTCTTCTTCTTTGACAACACCTCCTTCATAAATTTTACATAGTTCGACATTTGCTCGAGAACGTTAGCAAAAGAAACATTAATATGGAGGCTTTTAAAAATTTATAAAAATTTACAAAATTGATCATCCAAATTCTTTTTATAAAAGCGTTGAAGGTAGGGGAGGTTAATATAATTAACGGGGACAAAGTCAGAAAACTTCCGTGAAGTAGAGAGTGTGGGTGCACACTCCTTTTCCTCAGCTCCAATTCCTTCATCCTTCTTCTTCTCAACTTCTACATTCTTTTTCTCTTTTTTCTCAGTCTCCTTGGTCATTTTCCTCTTCTTAGGCTCTACTAATGACTTGCCACTCCTCAACATGATGGCTTTGCAATGTTCCCTATTAATTGCAATCCACTGCATTACAAAAAGTGTATAGGTAAAATTGTAGTATAAAACGGCTCTAAGAGACCTAGTATCATCCTCTAGGAATCGGATTTTCTAATTTCTTTATTTAATAATTTATTCTTTCAATTTTATCCAGTGAATCCAAATTCATGCAACAATTCTAAGTTATAAGAATTGCAATCAAAGGAGATACGCTAATGGTGCAAATATCAGTAGAATGGAGGTTTTAGGGTGTTGGTATGGCGAACGAAACAATTAAACAGATTATTTAACTTATGGGAAACAATTGATTACCAAATTTCTAAGTCTAACGTTAATTAACACGAGTTTTTCCCTCTCGAGGTCCACCGACTCTCACAATTAATTACCTATTCGATGTCTCGCAAGAAAAAATTTAAAAGCGGTATAAGAATAACCTATCATGGACCTTACAAGCTCTCTTATCACTCTCATGCATAGAAAAATGTATGTCTAAAATTCTTGGTCTAAATTTACTATCCTCTCTTTCAAGCAAGATAATAAAAATAACATACGAACACTCAATGGCCAGTTGAATGTAGTGATCAACGTGCTGGAATTTAGAAGAAAATGGTAAAGAATTGCATTCCAAAAGAAAATCAATAATTCCAAAAATCCATTACAACTAACACCCTAAAATTAAAGGGAATTAGCTACTATTATTATGTATCATAAAAAGTCCAGAAAATTTCCTAAAGACAGAATACATAAAATATCTAAGAGAAGAGAGGGAACTCCTGGAAGAAACTATGTTGTTCGGCTATAGGCACGCTTTCTAAGGTGTAAAACTCGATCTTGAGCACTTGGAAATCCCCAAACGTTCCAAAACAACAGCCCTCGCAGTTCTCTGTTGAATTCTATCAACAATCGCAACCAAAAACGACCACCCAAAGCCTAGAACATAAGTTTGCTTAAATAGAGATCGTCGTAGCGTCGAGACGCTATGCTCCATAATTACCAGATTGCCACCATGTTGTTGAAGAAAGGGGGAAGAATTTGAAAGTAGCTTTCGACGCTGTAGTGCAGCATCTTGACGTTACATCAAAATTTTACATTCTGTCTTTCCAAATTGAAGTAGCATTGAGACACCACTATTTTAGCTTCTCAACGCTACATAACTTACTTCAGAAATATGCCTACTAGTTTTCCTATTTCAACCCACATACATATCACCCCAAACTTAGAGTTTTGCTAGTCCCGAACAAAACTAAAACACAACATATAGAAAAAGAACTTCCATACTAGCATGCTTTAAACTCCTAACTTAATACACAGTGACAAGTAATGAGCATAATAAAAGAAACTTTCATACACATTCTATTGGTAAAAAAGTCAAAAGCCAAATTTTATCCTTCCTTGCGTGTGTGTGTGCAAGTCCAACCTACTCTAATCCTTACAAGCCCGAAGTACATTTAATGAAGTCACTCCTAAACTGTCTCTACTCTGGTATTAAATCATTTTCAAGTGAGTGTTTCTAATTTAACGCAACTTAAGGAAATTGTTTCTTTTTTTCTTTTTTTACTTTTCTGATCTCTTGTTTCTTTTCTTTTTCTTCTTTTTTTTTTCAAGTTTTCTAAAAGAGGAGCCTAGTCAAGACATACTACCTTGGTTCTGTCTTGCCCCCTCTTCTAGGCACTAAGCATCCAACTATGAGCAATACCTCAATTCTAGAACAGAACTCACTTTCTTTTTACTTTTTTTTTACCACTCCCGTTGACTAAGGGCCAAAGAAAGGAAGAGTACGCTCTTTACACATACTTTATTGAGCATAATTCATTTTCAGCATAGGCTACTTTAAGTTAGACATTCACTATCTAATAATCAATCCATTTTGAAACAACTTAAGTCTAACCTCATTAACGACACTCTAAGCCTTCAAGGCTCTAAACAGTCAGACTACGTGCTCAAAATACAAGGAATTCAAAGAGAGATTTCAAACATAACTTCAGAAATATGCCTACTAGTTTCCTTATTTCAACCCACATACACATCACAACAAATCATAGAAAGTCATAGTCCTCAACATTCAAGCATCAATAGTTTTACTTTTTAGCACATAGCAGGCGAAAAAACAAGCATGTTATTCCTTAAATCGAAAAAATTTATCCAGAGTTCTAAACATTATTAAACTCATCAAACAACCACAAATCTCAAGAGCTCAAAACACAATTTATAAGTCTAACCTATCAGCAAACATTACTCAGAACACCCACACCCCAAACTTAAAAATATGCATTGCCCTCAATGTATGAAAAAGAAGACAAAACAAGGAAAATAATCGAAAATGGCCTGAAGTATGGAACGATCCATTATACGATAGACATGTATGGCTTCTGAAAAAGAGAGAGAGATATGTGTGAAGTCCATTAGAACAAAGCAAACTACTGAATAAAGAAAAATAACAAACTCAACAAACGAAAAAGGAAAGATGTTTGGGTTGCCTCCCAAGAAGCGCTTGGTTTAACATCTCTGGCTAGACCGGATATCTAATTCTCATTCTTTCATCACCATGTCCTGGATCCATTATGCCTCCTTCCCATACTCATGCTTTACCCTACAAAGCACATTCAAGAAAATATTTTCTTCTACTCTACTCATAGTAGCAGGTATAATAATATGAGTGGAAGAGTCGAGAAATGCATATCTAAAATGCGAGGGTAGGGGTTTCAAATTTAAGTCAAAAGGCATGGCATTCAAACAAATTTTCTTATTATCAACCGGCAAAGAGCAATTTTTAGAAGCAAAATGATCAACAGCAGAAAAAGAAGAATGCACATTCTCACAAACAAACTTCTCAGCAGGGGACGCATGCATGTTTTCATTTAAAGCACCTAGACTACCACAAGTGGGGTTCAGTATGCATTTCCCCTTCTCAGACACGTCAGAGATCTCAGAATTTACATTTACAATATAAGCATTCTCAACCACACTTTAAAGTCAATATTCTTGAAAAGTTCAAGAATTGGATAAAAACCAATGGGCTTCAGTATGTCTTGAATAAGGGGCCCCACCATCTCATTGGCCCGAGAGGGACTCGGTTTGGTGGTCGGACCACAAACCAATTGTTCATTAGAAGGTCAGTGGTACTTAAGGAGCAAGAAGTAATCTAGGGGTAAAACGATATTTTTGACCTAGCTGAGATTATGAACAACCTGTTAAGGGTCGACTTACTAATCATGGTTATATTAAATGGACAGAAATATATCTATAGTGAGGAGAGTGCAGATACGGACTTTAGGGGAGTGACCCGGTAGTTTACGAATGTTGGTTAACTAGGTTAAAGAGTTTAATCGGTTAATCTCGAATCGTTGGAGCTCATGATCTATAGGTCTATTAGGTCCCTTGTTTAGCTCACATTGGATAAAACCTTAGAATAGTGTGGTGAATGAATTTGAAACGTTCGAATTCGGTTAAGGGAGTGAACATTAAATATATATGATATATTTAACGTCTCAATGCTTAATTAAGAATTAAACGACCAAGGAGAGTTGAAAATGATATTTAAATGAGATTTAAATATTATGTATATGAATAGGATTCATATTTGGAAAAAATTATTTTTTTCAAAAAATCTAGATTAGTGTAAAAATAATATTATTTTAATATATGATATTCAAATAATAAAATTAAATTAAAATTAGTTTTAATTTAATTTTGGATTTTTATTTCTTATTTTATTTATTTATTTTTTGAAAATAAATAAATCAAAAAAATGAAAAAGAAAAAAAAGGAAAAAGCCAAATTAAGTGAAAAATTCCACTTAATTGGTGATTTGGGTTTGAAGGTAAAGTGTCATCACCGTAAACCAACACTAATCCCATTTGATGCATGACAAATTAAGTGTCAATTTGTTGTGCATTGAGTCATGCACTTGTCCTTCTATAAGTGAAAGAAATTTGAGATGAAATGGTGTTGATTTGGTTGATGAATTTGGCTCCCAAAAGTGTGTTCTAAAGGTTAGAACTTTCCCCCTCTTCTCCATCCTTTTCTCCATCAAATTCACCACAAATTTGGACCTCATAATCCTTTCTAAGGCTGGAGAACAGCTGAGAAGACTCTTTTGGTTGTCCAGCATCCATTCGTGATCAAATCCATGAAGAAACAAGGAAAAATTTGTCTAGCTCCTTTTGGCGATGATCTTCAGAACTCTTCTATCTTCCTTGAGTCGTTCTCATTATTTCACGAATTATCTTAATTGTTTATGTTGTTGGTACTAACAAAGTGCAAGTGTACACTTTAAAGTTGTAGTAAACAAGGTCGATCATAGGGATAAATTAACAAAATTAATCCTCAAAAGCTACTGTTAGGAATAATGGTGACCAAAATTTAGATTGTTAGAGGACAAAAAATATGCTAAAGAAATTAACAAGTAAAATTTAGAGGGGGGTTTAACAACAATTTTTAAACAAGGTCAATGAAAACAGGCTCAGGTTAGGGAATTTAACTGCTGTCTGCTAGGGGTTGTTGTAGCAATTCTGACACTGATTCAATACTGCAGAACATTTTCTTATCCTTCTTTGGAAGCTAAACTTCTAAATTCATTTCCATGCTCTTAGTTACTAGCAAGCTCTAATGTTCTTTTTAGTGCATTAGGGAGAGGTTATTTCTAACTCACTCACAATCCATAAAACAGATTTACTAATGGGAGTGTTAAAGGGGTTCTATTAATACTACCTTTTTCAAGTTAATATTAAAAAGAAAATTGTAGAGGTGGCCAATCCATACAACTCAATTATCAAAAGAGTAAAATCAATAAGACTCCTTAAATGAATTAGCTAGGAGTTGCTGTACAACCTCAAACAAACCAGCAAAGTCAAATCCCTAACCCTTACCTTGAAGTAATTAGTTCATACTCAAGTGTAAAGAAGAATAACTAGCAACAATTTCCTCATGAGGGCTCTTAGGAGCTCAATAGATGTTGAAACTTACCTCCTCGTCACTCACCCTTAAGGTGAGGTTACCTTGCTAACGTCTATTAAGGCCCTTATAGTGGCCAAGAATGGTCTTCCCAAAATGATGAACATCTCTCAGTCCTCTTCCATGTCTAAAACTATGAAATCTGCAGGAAAACTAAACTTGTCAACTTTGACTAGCACATCCTCTATTGTACCTTTCGGAAAGGTTACCGATCGATTAGCTAGCTGAAGTCGGATGGTAGTCAGTTGTACGTGCCCCTAATTTAGTTTCCTAAAAATAGACAGAGGCATGAGATTAATAGATGCACCTAGATCACATAAAGCACAATTAATCTTTAAGCTACCAATAGTATAGAGAATAGTAAAACTCCATAGATCTTTAAGTTTTTTAGGTAGCTTCTTTTACAGTATGGCACTACATTGCTCTGTCAGATCAACCCTTTCATACTGCCAAAATTTCTTTTTCTTAGACAACACTTCCTTCATGAACTTGACATAGTTCGACATTTGCTTCAGGGCATCTGCAAAAGGAATGTTAATATGTAATTATTTAAAAATGTCTAAGAATTTGGTAAATTGAGCATCTATGTCTTTTTTCATAAATCGTTAAGGCTAAGGAAGTTTACTCAAATCAACAGGAAGAGAATCATAATACTTCCCTAAACTCGATGTTTGTACTCTTTCCGTCTTTTCCTCCGTCATTTTCTTATTATCCTTCTTCTCTTTCTCTTTGTTCCCATCTTTCTTCACTCCTACCCAACTTTAGGGATAGTAGAGAGGTTGTTCTCTTAAGTGCTGATTTCATGTCTTGAATAAGGGGCCCCACCCTCTCATTGGTCCTAGAGGGACTCAACTTGGTGGTCGAACCACAAACCAATTGTTCATTAGAGGGTCAGTAGTACTTAAGGAGCAAGAAGTAATCTAGGGTAAAACGATATTTTTGACCTAGCTGAGATTATGAACAACTTGTGAAGGGTCGACATACCAATCATGGTTATATCAAATGGACAGAGATATATCTATAGTGAGGAGAGTGCAGCTACGAACTTTAGTGGAGTGACCCACTAGTTTACGAATGTTGGTTAACTAAGTTAAAGAGTTTAACCGGTTACTCTCGAATCGTTGGAGCTCATGATCTATAGGTCTATTAGGTCTTTTGTTTAGCTCACATTGGATAAAACCTTAGAATAGTGTGGTGAATGAATTTGAAACGTTTGAATTCGGTTAAGGGAGTGAACATTAAATATATATGATATATTTAACGTCCCAATGTTTAATTACAAATTAAACGACCAAGAAGAGTTGAAAATGATATTTAAATGAGATTTAAATATTATGTATATGAATCGAATTCATATTTCGAAAAAATTATTTTTTTTCCAAAAATCTAGATTGGTGTAAAATAATATTATTTTAATATATGATATTAAAATAATAAAATTAAATTAAAATTAGTTTTAATTTAATTTTGGAATTTTTTGTCTTATTTTATTTATTTATTTTTGGAAAATAAATAAATCAAAAAAATGAAAAAGAAAAAAAAAGGAAAAAACCAAATTAAGTGGAAAATTCCACTTAATTGGTGATTTGGGTTTGAAGGTAAAATGTCATCACCTTAAACCAACACTAATCCCACTTGATGCATGACAAATTAAGTGTCAATTTGTTGTGCATTGAGTCATGCACTTGTTCTTCTATAAGTAGAAGAAATTTGAGATGAAATGGTGTTGATTTGGTTCATGAATTTGGCTCCCAAAAGTGTGTTCTAAAGGTTAGAACTTTCCCCCTCTTCTCCATCCTTTTCTCCATCAAATTCACCACAAATTTGGATCCCATAATCCTTTCTAAGGCTGGAAAATAACTGAGAAGACACTTGTGGTTGTCCAACATCCATTTGTGATCAAACCCATGAAGAAACAAGGAAAAATTTGAAGCTACAAAGGTTGTATTTTCTATTCTCTATTTTTCCTTTCATTTAATGCATGTTTATCCTAAATTGATCCAATTCGTTTGACTAGCATGTTATTTACTCTTTCAATTAGCTATATCACTGATATATCTAATATAACTTATATCATCATACAACTCTTAGTTTATATATTAATATCAGTTTTATATTTTTGTAGTTATAGTTATGATTGCAGTAGTTATTTTTCATGGTGGTCAATGAAATGATAAACACTACTATATTTGGATAGCAAAATTAGTAGAGTTTTTGTTGCATAGTGATTTAGATGAGTTTGTTTCTTAGCAACCTATTTTGTTGATGTCTAATTAATGGTCTGTGAGTTTGGTTGCAATCGATATATTAATTAATGGTATATCAATTGATATATGATTAATTACTTTTGTAATTCATTTATTTAGTATTTTTTGTAAGCCTTTTGTTTTTGTTATTTGATTTACGTGATTTAGACATATATTCTTCATTTTGTACTTTTTTGTTTAGGTATGTGAGGTTATCCTTTTTTTTTTTACTATCATTAATATAACTTATTTAAAGAATTATATTACTGACATACTAAAAATTTAGTATATCAATTGTACAATATAATAGATATATCCAATATAAAGTATACTCATTATATAAATTGATATAGTAAATATAAAGTAAATTTAGTATATCAGTTGTACAATATAACATATATATGCAATATAAAGTATATCCGCTATATAAATTATATAAATTGATATAGTAAATGTAAAGTATATTAGTTATATATCGTATATCAATGTACAACTTTTGGTTTATATACTAATGTCAGTTTTATATTTTTGTAGTTATAGTTAGATTTCAATAATTATTTTTCATGGCGGTCAATGGGATGATAAACACCATTATTTGGTGAAGTTTTGGTTGATGAAGTGACGTTTTTTAGAATTTTGTAATATAATTTTTGTAATATAAGTTTTGGTTGATGAAGTGACGTTTTTTAGAATTTTGTAATGTAATAGAATTTTGTAATACAATTATAAAACATGTAAATTTGCCCTTGCTAGACAATAATGATTGGGTATATCAATGGTAGACTTGCTAGTTAATGGACATGAAGTTTTCTTTTTCTTTTTTAGTTGAATGATTGTGTATATCAAAGATAATATAATTTTTTTTTTATTGATCTAAATTCAATTCATATATTTCAGTTATGATAAATTGATTCATCAATGATATATCTCAACCTTTAAAGTACTGTGAGCTTATGCAAGACAATACTTTTTATATGATTTTAGATATATATGCAAGGATAATATAAAATATTCATTCATTTTAAATGTATCTTAGATGTGTAATTTTAGTATATCAAGATTCATCGATAAAATGAAAACCAAAATTTAGCCAATTGCAATTTTCATTGTTATATAAATTTCTCAAATGAGAATACACACGTCATTTATAACATAAAATGCTCATTCATTTATTAAGTTATATCAGATGTATAAATTTAGTATATCACGTATATATTTTTCTGTGGATTTAGTATATCAGATGTGAAAATTTGATATATCAGATGTGTAAATCAACTGCCAAAATGAAGGACACATGCATCTTTTTAGGTTTCTATTTTAGACCGGTCCGTTGAATTTTTCTATACCTACAAAATCAATAAAGGGCTACTATTTTTGTTAATATTTTTGCTAATTTTGTCATTTATGCAAATGCCCCATTAAAGTATCCCAATTATTAATTAATTAATAATAAATCTAATTTATTATTAATAGTCAAATTAAATTATATCAATTTGCAATTTATTAATAATAAATCTAATTTATTATTAATTGTCAAATTAAATTATATCAATTTGCAATTTATTAATAATAAATCTAATTTATTATTAATATCCAAATTAAATAATTAAATAATCTCTATTATTTAATTTTCTCTCAATTATGTGTTTGTTGCAAAGGTAACGAGCTAGCAAGGGGACCTTATGGACCTACAACTTTGAGCTCCAATGGTTAATATCAATTAGTCAA
>JAOANK020718189.1:0-11192 GCA_026257165.2 Telfairia occidentalis | reverse complement strand
CCCATTGGGAGTTATCACGATTGAGGTGGTGAGTGGGGAGATTTTCACTCAACCCACTCCCATTCCTCTCTCACATACACAAAAAAAAAAAAAACATGAGAACAGAAGCTCTCTTCAAGGTTCTCTGCAGAAACTCTCTCCCTCTCTCAAAAATTCTGTCTAACAATTTTGGAGACCACACTTCCATGGCCGGATTATCTAGAGAATAATGGGTATCCCATTCTGATGGTGTTCATCAACATCCAGAGAAGAAGTACGTAGTTGGAGAAGAGTTCTTCAAAGGTAATTCATTCTCTGTATTTTTTTTTTGGTTTCTGTAATACTTGTTTTCTACCAAATTCATTCTTGAATGCATTAAGCATTCAACCGCTTAAGCTGGGAATTCGATTCCTTCACAACCCATGTACTCAACTTAGCAATCAAGTAATCTAGGGGGTTTAATGAAGGAATATATCATGAATAATGAATTCATCATACAAAGTCAAGCAGCAACGCTCAAGAAATTCGAAGTGCAGGTTGGGCAGTTGGCAACTGAAATACAAAGTAAATCACCTGGAATGTTGCCAAGCACTACATAAGTACCAAAAATCACAAGAAAAGAGCATTGCAAAGCAATTACTTTGAGAAGCAGAAAAGAACTTAAACACGAAGATGAAAAATTGGAACAAAAAATGAAGAAACTTGATGGTGACCATGAAGTACAGTCAAGAGAGAAAAAGGAGGTTGTGATTGAGAACGAAGAGAAAACAAATGAGAAAGCGGTAGCAATGCTACAGGATCAGAAAAGGCAGAAGCTACGAAGCTACCTAGAGTTCTCCAAATACCACCCTTTCCACAACGAATGAGTAGAAAAATATGAAGTTCAATTTAAAAAAATGTTGGTTGTGTTAAAGCAATTGCACATTAATGTACCATTCATGGAAGCCTTAGAGCAGGTGCAAAGTTATGTTAAATTCTTGAAGGATATTGTTACGAGAAAGAGAAAATTGACGGAGTTCAAAATAGTGGATTGCAGTGCTATCCTTTCAAGAAAAATACGTAAGAAAATGAAGGATCCAGGGAGCTTCACAATTCCTTGCTCGATTGGAGATCAGTAGGTAAGAAAAGCATTGTGTGACTTAGGCGCAATTATCAACCTAATGCCCGTATCCATTTTTAAATAGCTAGGATTGGAGAAGCAAGACCTACTATTGTGATGCTTCAACTTGCCAATCGCTTTATGGGGCATGCTGATGGAAAGATTGAGGACGTGCTAGTGAAAGTAGATACCTAATATTTCCTGCTGATTGCATCATCCTTGACTACGAAACGGATAGAGAGGTTCCCATTATTTTAGGAAGGCCGCTTCTAGCAACTGGCCGAACACTAATTGATGTGTCGTAGGGCAAACTAAGGATAAGGGTCAATGACCAGAAAGATATGTTCAATGTCTTAATGCCCTAAAGTACCCAGACGATATTGAACAGTGTTTAGCTGTGCAAGATAAGGAAAACCTCTCTACAATGGGCTTGATCCAGCAAGGATATGATAATGAGAAAGATGATGGAGTCGAAGACAGAACTCATGAAAGAACGGAATAGCTATGTCGTATTTATGCTACAATATTGACCATAGAAAGAGTGATGAAAGCTCTTGATCTATCAGAGAGAAAGCACCATCCAATGAAAGCTTCATTCGAAGAAGCACTAGTATTGGAGAAGAAACCTTTACCTTCGAATCTTAAATATGCTTATTTGGATGATGACAATAAGGTTTCCGTCATTATTTTGTCTACTCTACATACTGATTATGAATTATCTTTGTTGTAGGTACTCAGAAAGAATCAAAGGGCCATTGGATGGATATTATCTGATATTCTCGAAATTAGCCCCACAATGTGTATGCACAAAATACGACTGGAAGATGATGTTAAAAAATGTGTGGATGGGCAGTGACGCCTTAACCTAATTATGAAGAAGGTTGTTAAGAAGAAAATTATCAAGTGGTTAGATGTAGGAATCATCTATTCTATAGTCGATAACAATTAGGTTAACCCAGTGCAGTGCATCCCAAAGAAAGGCAGAATGACTATAGTCACTACTGAAAAGGATGAAGTGATTCTAACATGAACTCTAACTAGTTGGCTTGTGTTTGCATGTGTGTAGGTGAATGATTTAATCACACAATTTACTGTGCAAGTGTACACAAACTGCAGTAAGTGATAAGTATTTTCATATCGTATTCACAAGGATTGGCGATAGATTTTAACTTATTCGTGCTTAACCTCTTGGTGAATTCAAAGGTAACAATAGTGAATGATAAATATTTTATAACTAATGCTAAATCAAATTAAATGACTGAATAAAGAGAATGCTTTAGCGGTTGTAACGATGAGGGTAAAATGGTTCGAATTAAGGTAACATGAAGTTTCCCTAAAGTAGAATGTTGAAGCAAAAGAATTGCAGGATCAAATCACACAACAATAGTCTTTCAGAATCCTTACAGATCTTCCAATTATCTTAAGTTAACTTTCATTAACCTATATGAGTTAAACTTGTTGTTTTTGTACATTAGATGAGTGATTATTTCTAATCTCCTCACTTAGCCAATAACTAACCTAATCTAGAGGCTAATGTGTTTTAAAAGTAAACTACTCCTCACGTTTTTTTTTTTTAAACTTAGAGAAGGTATTTATATGTGTTGATCCGGCAGACATAAATGTTAAACAATATCACACACTTATAAAACAATTCAATCCAACAAATTCATACTTTGAAACTAACTTAGTTCAACAAGATATCCCTTAATCCTCACCCAAGGGTGATTAGTTCATGCTAAAATAAAGAAAAGATAGCAACAAATAAATGGAAATAGTAAAAGAGTTCATAATGAAATAAAATCCTAAAGCGTTATAGAAATCCATCTTTTCAAAAAGTAAACGAGTAGAAACTGTTTTCTCTTCCAGCCTTTACAAAGTCTCTCCTCCTACAAGCTCTTCTCTTCGTGAACGTAAGGTATAGCAATAGTGCTTGATGAAGAAGTTGTAGAAAAATAAGATTGCAAGGTGAATTTTTAAACTAGCAGAACTCTCCAATTCAACTCAAACGAAAACTAAAATCAGGAACAACAATAGAGAAGAACTAAATTGAAGTTAAAATTCAAAAACGAAATTCTTCGTGTAAAAACTTCCACACTTTTTTTGGCAGTCTCTTTTTCTATTTATAAGCTTCCTCTTGTGATTAGGGAACCTATTAGGTTAAATCGTTCACGTGGCTTGCATCTAACGGTGGATTAATTTCATGAAAAAATATATTTGTTTCCATATTTCAAATTTCTGTTATTCTCGTACGAATTTTATCTGTCCATTTTGCTACATAAATGCTTGATCAATAGTTCTGCTGAAATAATGCTACATCAAATATCTGTTCAACAAAATACCCAAAAACACTAGCATTTGAGTAAAATTCTTTTTAATTCTATCTTAAAGAGAATGATGTGACAATTTAAAGGTTCTCAAAAGTCATGTAAGTAAAACAAAGTGAATCAAGTATTTATTCCTTAAACGAAAGACAATTTACTTCAAACATGAGATGGAATCTATCCTAACAGACTCCTAATAACTCTCTTTTGGAGAGTTATCAACATGTATGCTTGTATTGTTCGAAGTTTAACAAGGTAACACAGAAAGTCTATTTTTCTCTTATGTTTATAGACCAAATGTTAGATCGATTGGCAAGGCAAGATTACTACTATTTTTTAGATGAATACTCTGGATACAACCAGATAGTAATTGTCCTAGAGGCTCAAGAGAAAACAACGTTAACGTGCCCATACACAACGTTTGCTATCAGTCTATGCAATGCGCCAATAATATTTTAGCATTGCATGATGGCGATCTTCTTAGATATGGTTGAAGAGACAATAGAAGTATTTATGGATGACTTCTCAATTTTTGGTAAGTCTTTTTTCAAATGCTTAGCAAATTTGGAGAGAGTGTTAGAAAGATGCGAGCAAAGTAATCTGATTTTTAACTGGGACAAGTGTCATTTCATGTTACAAGAGGGTATTATTTTAGAACATTAGATTTCAAGGGCTGGGATAGAAGTGAACCAAGACAAAGTGGAAATAATAGACAAACATTCTACCTCATCCACAGTTAAGCATATTCCTAGTTGTCTAGGCCATACAGTATACTATAAAAGATTTATCAAACACTTCTCAAAGATTGTCAGACCATTGTGTATGTTGCTAAAGCAAAACAGAGATTTTGAGTTCATTGCCGACAGTGAGAAAGCGTTCACAATGCTAAAGCATAAGCTAGTCACGACGCTAACTATCATTGGACTGAATTGGACAAAGTCATTTAAACTGATGTGTGATGCTAGTGACTGGGCAATTGGTGCCGTATTAGGCTAGAGAAGGTGATCCATCTGATTTATTATGCTAGCAAAATATTAACAGAAGCGCAGTGTCCATACAACAATGGAGAAGAAGATGCTTGCAGTGGTATTTTCTTTCGATAAGTTCAGGTTGTACCTTATAAGAACCAAAGTCTTTGTGAATATAGACCATGCGGCTATAAGCCATTTAATGGTGAAAAGAGACGCCAAACTAAGACTGAACAGACGATGGATACTACTCCTTCAAGAATTTGATTTGGACGTGATAGACATAAAATGTGCTAAAAATCAAGTGGCAAACCATTTATCTTGATTGAATGAGAATGAGAAAAAAGAGAAATTCAGCCAAATCAAATAATAGTTTCCTGATGAAACAATACTCGCGATAAAAGAAGATGATGTGCCATGGTATGCTGACATAGTAAATTACCTCGTCAGTAAGGTAATTCTAGAAGATCTGCATGGACTTACTGTGAAGAGATTTATTGTGTAGACTAAGAAGTATTTTTGGTATGAACATTTCTTATACATTTGGGGCCGCATACGATACTGGGAAGATGTGTCAATATATAAGAGATGGAAGACATTTTGTGGTACTATCATGCATCACCTTACGGTGAACATCATGCTGGAAAAAAGATTGCTGCAAAGGTGCTTCAATCAAGATATTATTGGCTATCATTTTTTAAAAATGCATATTTCTTTGACCAAGTGTGTGATCAACGCCAGAGAATGATAACTCTCCAAAAGAGAGTTATTAGAAGTATTTTTAGGCTAGATTTTATCTTATTTTTGGAGTAAATTGCCTTTGAATTATAAAATGATTGCTTGATTTATCTATGTTTTGCATATAGGATTGTTGAGACCTTCATATTGTTGCATCATTCTATTTGTGCCAGTATTTGAATGAAATAGAAGAAATTTAAGGTTAAGTACTATTAATTCTAGATATTTTGTTTAGCAGATAAATGATGAAGCATTATTTTAGTAGAATTATTAATCAAGCAATTTTGGAGCAAAATAGACACAGATGATCTACACAAAAGTAACGAAAATTCAAATATGGAAACAAATATTTCTTTTGCGGAATTAACAACTATTGGATGTGAGCCACGTGGATGATTTAACGTAATAGATTTCTTAATCACAATGGAAAGCCTATAAATAGAAAAGGAGGCTGCCAATTAAAGAAGGAGGAGTAGTCGTCGTTTTTAGAGTTTAGTTCAAGATTTTTCTTTCATAGAATTTTCATCCTTTATTGTTGCATCTTGAATTCCCGTAGAGAAGAGCTTGTAGATGGCATAAACTTTGTGAAGACTGAAGCAAAATAATCAATTCTGACTATCGAATTCGTGGGGTAACTGATTTCTACTACTCTCTAGGATTTTAATTCATCATGAACTCATTTATTGCTAATGTTTATTTGTAGCTATCTTTTATTTATTTTAGCATGAACTAATCATCATTGGGTGAGGTTAAGGGAGATGTTGTTAAACTGATTTAGGAGTTGCAGTAAAGCTTGTTGGATTGAATTGTTTTATTAGTGTACTTATTAATTAATATTTTTGTTTGCTTGGCCAACAAGCATAAATAGCTTCTCTATGTTTCAGGAGAAAATACAAGGAGTAGGTTGCTTTTTTTTTATTTAAAGATTCAGTTTCAAAATAGCTTGTAAAACCAAGCAAAAGTGCAAGTGTACACTTAAAAATTGTAGTAATACAAGGTCAATCCATAGGGATAAGTTAACAAAATTAGCCTTAAAAGCTTATTGTTTAGGAGAATGAGGGCAACCAATTTTGTAGATGTTAAAAGACTAAAAAAATAAAAATTGACCCAAAATTAACTCAAGGGAGTTCAAGCACAAGTTGTGAAACAATAGCCAAAACAGGCTCAGGTTAGGGAATTTGATAAGCTAACTACTACAGAATGCTACAACATTTCTTACACTGCCTTAATAACACAGAACAACCCTTATGCTTTTCCCAAGGCTATACATCTAAGTCCATTTCATGTTCTTTTTGCCCATAATCTCTGGTGTTCTTTTGATGTGCATTAAGGAAGGTTATTCCTAATTCTCTCTCAAATTTATTAAACAGATTATGCTAATAAGGATGTTGATAGTTCTATTAATACTCCATTTCCCAAGTTCATATAAAAAGTCAAATTGTAGTGGTGGCCTAGCAATACAATTAGTTCAGAAATTTAAGCACCAACATCTATTAAAAAGAACAGCTAAAGGTTGCTATAACACCTTGAAAGCAAGTTAGCAAATACACATCCCTAACCCTTGTCTTAATTCATTTGAGTTTAAGTTTAGACATAAATTAGGCTCAACCAAAGGTGTAGGGTGCTCAAAAGAGTAACTACGTAGAGATTCCTAGTTTACTACAGTGTTCCTTCTTTCCCAAAAGAAGTTGTAGCATTGTGCCGCTTTGCTTGAGTAAACCTCATTAACTACCCTTTTTTAAATATTGCTGTTACAAATTACTTTTTATATGAGTTTTAAATATCAAAATCCTAACAGATTGATTTATCTTTTCTTCCATATTTTTGAATGACAACAGTGAAGTATGTTATGCATATTTTGGGTAGAAAAATAAAAGTAAACGATAATATTTAGTTTGAGTAAGTCATTAGTCCCTATGGATCGATATGCTGGAATACTTCAGTACTACTTGTATGATTGCTTATACTTGAGCATGATTTGTCTCTATTTTCCTTTATATTTGGCATAAAAGCATCATCCTCTTACATATTTTTAGGAGACAACAATTCTTGAAGAGTTAGAGCATAGAGTTGACTACGGTGTCCAATTGATCTTGGACGCCCGCTTGGATAAACCGTAAGAAAGGTCATGCTCGCACCATTTGGAATGACAGCTTTGGCTTTAGGTTTGTTATATCTCTTTAATTATTGGCTTATATATTCCAAAATCATTAAAAAAAATCATTTTCAGTTCTAAAATCTTCCGCGCCATACTAGTTGGGGTTTCTTTGTTCTGTTTAAAGATAAATTTTGAATCAAGGCATTTGCATTAGAGTTTTTTGTCCACATCAAGAGGTAAGATTTTAACAAGACACTTTGACCTCCATTCCAGGCCAATCAACTAAGAGAAAAACCTTTCTTAAAAACCTTAACCGTGAGGGGAGAATCTAGTTGATAGCTAGAAAATTTCCCATATTTGACAGCATGTATCTTCCTATTTTAGAGTCCAAAAATATCCAAACAAGGTATCAAATTGTAGCTATTTGAGAAAGCTTTCCAACCATACATGTTTCATTAAATTTGGATCTATGGAGAAAAAAGTTATCGTTGTTGACCTCACACTTTCTATTTGAGAATCTGTTATTAGCGAGTTTGCTCATAATTTGTATTTAACTTGCCATATATTTCTAACTACTCATGCGAAAATAGTCAAATTGGGTGTCCAATTAAAGATGTTTTAGAGAGCGTTTCAACTATATGAAGCACATAAAAAATTGAGCTCTTAGTTTAAAGTTATCACATAAATAGTAAAAGATGTATGACCAGAAACTTTCCATATTTGAAGTTGTCAAAAAAGAGAGGAAGTTGAGATATCTGTACCAATTTTCTTACACCTATTTTTGGTATTTTTTTACATATTTATCTACTAATCTTTTGTATTTAAATGTGGAAATGAGATTCAAGCATTATATAGCCATTGAAGGTCCAAAGAAGCTACCAATCTGTCCCCTTGTGCCGAGAGAGTGTATTTTTGCAGTTGTGAGGTCTTTCTTAAGTGTAGCCCCATGTATAAAACGGTCACCTAAGTAAGTTGCAGCAGTCATACTTCAATTAGACCCATATACCTTTGATTTTCCACTAGTTTCACCCCAATCCAGACCGTAAGCATTACACATCAATTGCCTAAACCTTAACCAAGTTGTCTTGTTTTGATTTGCTTTTTGTGTGCTTATGATAGATATAGACTGCATGCTTAGGTGTTAATTTGGTTTCTTTCACTTTTCTAGTTTACTTAGGAGTGTCCATAAAGTCTTTCTTTAGAGTCATGTTGTTTATTCTTAATCATTTAATATTTGACTTTTTTTGTTTATCTTGAGTTTTAAACATTTAGCATTTGAATTTTTGTGCTTATCTTTGTATATTTCTTAGTCATTCCATTTTTACTTATGCTATTCACTTGCTTATTTGCCCAGAGTATTGATTCGCGGAAAACAAGCAAGTTTGATGCATGCTTATGGCCCAACCTTCCGCAAAAGAAGAAATTTTTCTAAAGGCCTAGCAAAGAAAGTTACAAAAGAGTGTTCCAAGAATGACCTCAAGTGAGACACTGAAGTAAGGTGTTTAAATATGTGTGTATTTATCTAACCATCTTTTGCAACATCTTGAGAAGTAGAGATTGAATCATCATGTACCTTAAGGAGAAGGGAAAAGAATACTACATTATTGGCAAACTTGGAAACTTCTCAATTAAAGTCCCTACATTCTATAGAAGCACCAACCCGCAAGAGCACCTTTAATGGGAGAAGGAGATTGAAAGCATATTTGAGAGACATCCTTGTAACAAGAACATCAAGCTAAAACTTATTGTCAAATGTATCAGAGATTATGCTCTATCATGGTGGAATTACTCTTTATTTTTTATAGGAAAAGAAATTGAGACCATTCAATAACCTCATGGAGAGGACTTAAGCCCATAATGAGAAGAACATTTGTTCTTCAGTTCTTCATCAAGTTGATAAACTTGAGACAAGTGAACAAAAGTGTGGAAGTCTACTACGATGAGTTATTTTCATTACTTAAGGAGCTTGATTTTTGTGAAGATGAGAGACCATCATGGACTGATTCTTCAAAGGACTCAATGGAGAAATTGCAAAGGTAATTTCCAAACATGAAGAGATCCTACCTTATGTATTAACATGCAAGAGATGTTGTGCTTGCCAAAAGGGTTGAAAGAAGGCATAAAAAAGAAACTTCATGGTATGTTAATCCCAGACCTCTATCTCTCATGAGCTTCCCATTTTAGAAAATGTTAGTTTGCCTACTTTAGTCCTAATAGTAGAAAATAGAGAAAATGATATATTTTCTAGAACAATATATGAATTATCTACTATTAGTTGTAGCAGTTCTATGGCTTTATATCTATGTTGAAAAAGAAAGTAATGAGGACATACGTTGTGATTATGTACATGTTGACTCTAACCCATTGGATTGCAAAGGATGGAATGATTTCATGCCTAATATTGAAATAAAGCATAGTGAATTAGAAAAGGAAGTACTTTTGTGATTTTATGCTTGTTGATCTTTCTTCATTAGATTGCAAAGTATTAAGTGAATATACGCCTTTAGTTGAGAGTAGCATGCATGATTAAAGAGAGATCTTTTGATACTATGCATTTTGACTCTAGTACATTACATAGAAAAATGTCAAATAATTGCAATATCCCTACTCTTGCTCAAGCATGAAGTATATGTTGATATACTTGAGGTAAAACAATAGGAAGGAAAAGAAAAGAAGAGTGAGGATGAGGTACTACCTATATTACTTTACAACACCAATCTCATAGAGATCTTGTATAAGGAATCCTTGTCTTCATACTCACATACTTTATCATAGTGCTTGTGTTCTAAGAATTTTATAGAAAATTCCACTTCTTAAGCAAGACCGAACACAAGTAGAGATGACTCCTATTGTGCTAAGAAGAATCACCTTACCATATGCCCACAAATTTAAGCTAACTTTACAAGGTAAGTGTGAGACAATTCTTGATTTTAGAGTTACTAACCCAATTCCACTTTATATTAATCTTTTAAGAAATGCAAAATGAGGAATTCCAAGGGATAAGGTGTAAACAAATAGAAAAGGTTGTATATCTAGAAACCCTTTCAAGTTGGAAAGGTTAGACCAAGTCCAAAGGAAAGAAGATTCCTATCACAGGCTCAAGAGTTTTATCTTGAGTATGACGCAAAACGAAAATATCTTTCCATGTATTGGCAAGAACGCATGAGGATGACTACAAGTTTGCACTTCATGGTAAGTATGGTATGACATTTTTATTGTTATTACTCATTATATTACACTTTTGTATACATGAACATGAAGGAGTATAATGAAAGAATTCTAGAGTAGCACAAAACCAATCATTACCACCATGGCCAAAAACATAAGGTGTTGTGTTGGAGAGAACAAGTGCCAAACATAAAATGGAGGCCAATGAAATCGAAGCATAAAGAAAATAAACCAAGTGACTGAGTTTGAAAACACATTTGAAAAGAGAGAACTTTTAAAAGACAAATCAATAGGAGGCCGAAGAGAGCATTATCATCCTTAGACTTCAAGATTGTCTAACAAGATTATCATAGTACATTTGATTCTTTTGAAGTTACTAACTTACTTCCTTTATGTGTAAGGAAATTATTTTGATTCAAGGACAAATCCTTTTCATGAAGGAGGAGATGATGTTATCATAAAAGCGCTTACATCCATTGCATCATACTACGGCACACCGCACACTTAGCGCTTCTGAATGCATGCCTTCCTGCCCAGGTGTCTCCCCATGACATGCCCTGTGTCACAATCACACTTCAACGAGGCTCACAAAGCTATTGTGCGACACTTGCTTCCACGCTTAAGCAAGTCAGCCAACAAAACTGGGCTGCCGATGGCACAACGGAGAGAAAAAGGTTTTAGAAAACGAGGTTAGAGAGAAGGTTTAGAAAGCATTTGGAAAACGTTTTAGAAAGCTTGTCGCAAGTATAAAGTAATATAAAGGAAGCCACGGCTTTATAGCATGCAACACTGGTAGGAAGGTTTGACAACTGGTCGTACCC
>JAOANK020718085.1:0-11193 GCA_026257165.2 Telfairia occidentalis | reverse complement strand
AATTAGCAAACCATGATATGTGATGTGGCATGTATGATTTTTGATATGCTTAGGTGATATCCTACTATGTATATAAGAATGCTTGGGAATTGTTTGCTAAATTGTGATGTGACAATACTTGTTTGATACGACATGCATAATGTAGATGTTAAAATTTCATGTCGTATGTATGTATGTGGAACCTTGCATGAACCATAGAATTGTGAACCATGACTTGTAAAAGGGTGTCAACCACCTCCCACATCCAAAGGGTCAATGTTGCGCGAGAATTCAGTTGTGCTGAATGGGTGTCATCTAGCATCAGTTACAGTCGACTTCCCCCATTTAAACCGAGGGCCCAACACTCATATCCAAAGTGATATGACACCATAATGGGGCAACGGTACTTGTTCACCCAACAAGATAAGTACAGTATATTGTCAACCAATGAATGATAGCTCCCAAAAGTTTATATGTTGAGTTTGCATGACTATGTGTGTATGTGGTCTGACCCAGTAGATGGGGTTACTTACTGAGTATTTGTTTAAATACTCAACCTATGTTATTAATTTTTTTAGGTAATGAACATACCGTGTGTTGTGGCTGGCGTGCAAAGTTACGAGGCTATGAAGTACTTTTTATGTTATACTTTCTTTTCAAATAGTTGCTTTTGCCAAGGACTTTTTTAATGTCCAGTTATTTTGATGTTTTTAGAATTTGGTTTCATTTTCTATGTATTGTTGAGGCTAGTTGGGATCTCACCTTTAAAATCTTTGAACTTGCAAGTTTTCGAACTTTATTTTTGAGTTTGACTTTTGAATTTTAGTCTTTGGTTTTTTATTCATGGATGTAGTAGCGGTCCTAGGCTTAATTTTAAGTCGGGTCTTTACAAATTTTCAGTCATTCTTCTTGTCCCTACAAATAACAATTTTTCTACAAGCAATTTCTAAATTTTTGTGAAAGAATCAATGGAGGAAATGGAGGCGAAACTAAATTAAGAAAAAAAGGTGATAAAAAGGAAGAAACTTTTGAAAAAAATAAATAAATGAAAGTTTAGAATTAGCTTATTTGAAGAAGAAAATTGAAGGAGTTGAAAAGAGTAACTGATGAGATATTACGTCTGTTGGCTTCATTTATGCAAGTTATAAATGAAGGATTTCCACCAAAAGTTGAAATAGAAAAGCAATCCCAAAGAACTATTCAACAAAAATAAACTTCCAACAACAAGTTTAACATTCAAAAGGTGGTTGATGATGCAACATATTATTCAAATGAGAAAGACAAATTAGGTTTTTTGTAAACTTTCTCTGTATATCAAATTTATAATGTCGTTGGTACATATAATGTGAATTATATCATTCTTCTTCTTCTTTTTTTTTGTTCATTTTTTAAGATATCATTCATTTATTTTATATGACATGAATATACTTCATATTAAGTATATCAATAGTAGTAAAGATATGTCAACCTGAGTATGGCTGATTGTTAAGGTATGAATCCCCCATGCCATGCATCGTTGAACTAAGAAATAAAAAAAAAAAAGAAATAGTAGAGATGAAATTCATTTTAGGTATATCAACTAGATTAACTTTATATAAATTATAGCAATCATATACATAATGAATTATATAACTGGTTATTTCTTAATTATCTATAATTTAGTATATAATCAATATACTTCATATTGCATATATCTCTTATTGACAATATAATTGATATACTTCATATGTGGTATATTAATGACCTATTATGTCATTCATATACTTTATATTAGGTATGTTATTGATATACATATATCATCATCTAAAAATAAGAAGGATAAAGCTCGAATAACGAAAAAAAAAACAAAATATGGTTTATTTTGTTTTTTTGTTATATTTAGAAAATTTAAAATTGATTACTATATTTGAAAACATAGAAAAATTATTTGCTACCCATTACAAATTTCTTAATTTTAAAGATAGATATGTTAGAGACAATGGTGAATTAGACATAGAAAAGTTAAGGAAAAATATTAAATTTTTAGAGATGGAAAAGTCAAGATACATTAGAACTAGAATGGAAACTGACAATTATACTAAAATGGAAGTTTTAGAGGGAGAAAGATAAATAAAAGATATAAAATATTTTAGAGATAGAATTAAATTTTTAAAGAGATAAATTTGGAGAGATAAATTTTCTAGGTAGAAAAATTTGTTGGAGAAATATGTATAAAAAGAAAAACAAAAAGAGTTCTAGAAGGAAAGATGAGTTTTCGAAAGGTAGAAAACAACTTTTTAATTTTTTAATTTTTTTTTTGTTTTTAAAAAATTGTAAACTTAATTTAGTTATCAAACAACCATGTTTTTGAAAAACCAAAAATAAAAACCAAAAAAGTTATCAAACAAGTTTTATATTACATATTTATAAAATATGAGTTGTAAATTGTAATGGTCCATATTGTTTTGGTCCCAATAATACTACTTATAAGAATAGATTCACATGGTATTGAAATAAGACTTGCATAACATTGATAATAACCCCATTCTTTTCATAATTATTTGATAGAGAAGAAACAAAAACAACATTATCTCTCTACATTGATGGAAGATAATTAAGATTAGCGGTCTGAAATGAAAACCATATATGTCATTCATATTATATCTAAGATAAAGAGAGGAAGAAAAATATTGTTCATCCTAGTGGTACCCCTATGAAAATTTAGAGCATGATACTCACATAATTGTAGATATAGTATTAAGACTCGTGCTACTAATGATGGTCCCAATGTTTTATAGGGATTTAGTTGGAAAAGAAAAATCTCTACTCCACATGTTGAACTTAAAAAAATAATAATAATAATTATCCTTCTTTCAATTATACAAGGTTATTAAAATTAGTGTTTTAAAGTAAAATTCACCAAGGCAAAGCATATAATATTTCATATAAAGTAATTGAACAAAGTCCAACAACATTGCGCCACAAACCTTTTGCAACAAGTATTGATTGAAAATGAAATTCGTTTAATAGGGTCGGATATTTAAAAAATGACTATTTAAGAAATAATTCTTTAGATTTGTTTTTTTTTTTTTCATCTTATCTCGTAGATATGTATCCCTTAGGTTCCATTATTCTTTTAGTTTTTCCTTTTGAAAAATAAGCATAATCTTTTATTGTTTTAAATCATTTTATAAATTTTGAACATTCCAACTCTCTCACGTACGTCATTCAATGTACATGACCACTTACCATCCTCTTTTCTTATGCATCAGACCAAAAATTCTACTAAATTTTCCGTCTATATATTTGCATTCACGTAATCTGACTTAACAAATATCACAAATACATTAAACAAGGTAGACTTAGTCAATTTTTTCTTCTTTTTAGTAATCAATATGAACAATAGAATTCCAATGTACAGTAGTTTAACGAGAGAAAAAGAACATTTCTTAAAACAAAGTTTTATTTTCAAGTTGACTTTCAAATAAAAAGTTTTAACAATTTTGAATACATTTAATTTTATTAAAATAGTATTACATATACTTTGAGATTGGAATAGATAAATGGACCATGGAATTGATCTCTTAACAACATAAGAAACAAATATTATGGAGAGGCATTGCTGTATCTTTTATATAATGGTCATATTAATATTTAGAATTTGAGTTGTATATGATTGTTAAATTTATGATATGGTTTGAATGTTCCAATTGTAATTGGATCCGAATAATACCACTGAAAAACTTAGAAGAGACTCCCATATTGTTGATAATGATCCTAATCTTTGTAATTATTTTATAGGAAAGAAACAAACACAACCTTATCTTTTTGCAATGGTAGAAGGTTATTAACCGCAAGGATTGTAGAGAGACAGTAAAGTTGAGAGAAAAAATATGATAGAAAAAAAAAAGATAAGTTCGAAAGATAAAGAATATTTGTAGTAAAAGAAAAATTAGAGAGAAAAATTTTTTGACAGAAAAGAGTTAAAGAGAGATATATTTGTTAGGTCAAAAAATAAATGTGAGGAAGAAAAAATAAAATGAGGGAGTGATTTTAACACTCTCTTGCAAATATGACAGAAAATGAGTAGGTATTGCAAATCTAGCAACCACTTTTATATTTTACAAATATAGCATGAAATCACGGCTAGGGAAAACCCAAAATGTAGAAAAATCTAAAATACCTTTAAAAGAGTGGTTTCTTTTAATGCATGTGTTATTGTATTAGATATATCAGTCATATACTAACAAAGAACCATTGCTTAGTATCAAGTATGTTAGTTATGTTAGTGGTATATCATTGATATAACCAATACAAAATATATTGTCGATATACTATTTTTTTTATATATGTAATAATAAGTATATTAGTGATATACTAAATATGAAATAAATGAATAATTTATTATTCATTTGTTTATCTTTTGTAATGCCCCAAGCCAAGGATTCAAACCCAAAAATTTTGAATTCGGATTCAACACTTATTGACCTAAGATTCTTCTGCATGCCCTGCTACTTGGCGATGCTACCAACTCGACTTTAACTGCTTGCAAGAGTGAAGACTACCCCTACAGATCAACATATGTCCTTTTAGAATGTCTTTTCCTCACTCACATGCTTCCTACAGGTCACCCAACATAAGATTGCTCGAAGCCAAGCACCCCTAACTTTGGAGTTCTAATAATTGAGCTACCGAAAAAGAAGGTGCACCTTGTTGGTATAGATAGTAACTATCAATTCTTTTAAGTCTTTCTTTAACAATGCTTCCATAGTCTAAGGATCTCTCTCATTCGGATGCGATATCGGTTCATTCATGCATCCCTACTTTACCTGGTGTTACATGCCTACCAACTTCCACTTTAGTTCATCCTCAACTACATCCTACTGGGAGAGGTCTCGCTCTGATACTATCTATAACTAGGTGTTACATGAACACTAGCTTCTGCTTCATGGCATCGTTACTCTACATCAAAATTCTTTCATAGTTTTATAAATACGCGGTGACATTTTTTGTAATACTAGAGCATAGCGTCTTGACGTTTCTGACAAACAATATATAATGTTATTTTCCCTGCAAGGTTAAGGCATATCATTTTGGAGGTGTGAATTTCGAGAGTTATCAACAGAGAATGATGTAGGCTACTGTTCCAGAGTTTTAGGAGGTCTTGAAGTGCTTGGGATCGAGTTTTGACACCTCAAGAAGCATGTTTACGGCTAAAATGGCGTGGATTCTTTTAGGAGTTTTCTCTTTTCTCTCATACTCTTTATGTTCTTTGCAGTTGTGGATTTTTCTGGGTATTGTAAGATAAAAAAACAGTAGCTAAATCCCTTTAGTTTTAGAGTCTTGGTTGTAATGAACTCTTAGATTTATTGATATTCTTTTGGAATGCACTTTATTGCTATTTTCTTCTAATTTCTAGCACAATATTTACTGCATTTAACTAGCCATTGATTGTTATGTATGTTGTGTTTACTTTCTTACTTGAGAAAGAGAGGACAAAATTAGACATAGGATTTTAGACATATACTTTTCTATGCACGATAGTGATAGGAAATTTTGTGAGGCCCGTGATAGTTTTTTTTATATGCCGCTTTGAAATTCTTATTGCGAGACATCGAATAGGGAGTTAATTGTGAGAGTTGCCAGACCTCGAGGCAGAAATTCGAGTTAATCAACCTTAGACTTAGAAAATTAGTAATCAAATGCATCCTGTGAGTTAATTAATTGTTTAATTGTTCCATTCGCCATACCAACACCCTAAAACCTCTTTTCTCTTGATTGTTGCACCAGTACCGTATCTCACTTTTTTACTTTCTATAGTTTAGAATCGTTGCATGATATTTGGTTTCCAAGATAAAATTGAAAGAATAAATTAATAACTAAAAAAATTAGCAATTAAATTCATAGATGATGATACCCAGTCTCTTAGGATGTTTTTTATTACAATTTGACTCATGCACTTGTGGTAATGCAGTGGATTGCGATCAAGTTTTTTGCGTCGTTGCCAGGGATCAGTATATTTAATTTTCTTATTATTAAGTAGTTTGAATAGATCTTACTTTAGGGTGTATTTATATTTATATTTTTCCTTTTTTTGTAATAATTTTTTTGGTATGTGCGACGTGTTCGAGGCACTGACCTTGTTCCTTTTGATCAAAAGATTGAACATACTTGTAGAAGAAAACTTAAAGAACAAAAAGCAGCGCCTGGAATGATGGCCAGCAAGAACATGATTTGAGAGCGATTCGTGACTCTTTTCAGCATACGATCCCTAATTCTCAGGCAGCAATCGTGCATGCACCAATTAATATTGCCCACTTTGAACTAAAGCCTTGCAAAAGACCCGCATAAACACATTTGATCATTCCTTCAAATCTGTAGTACAATGAAGTTAAATGGGGGTATCTAATGATTCTATTCACTTAAGTCTGTTTCCATTTTCTTTGGTCGACAAAGCAAAGGATTGGTTGGAGTCCTTACCAACTAATAGTATTAAAACATGGGACAAGCTTGCCCAATCATTCCTTATCAAGTTCTTTCCCCCAACTAAGACCTAGAGATTATGGAACGAGATTAGTAATTTTAGACAAGCAGATGACGAGCAACTTTACGAGGCTTGTGTGTGATTTAAAAAGTTACTGAGAAAGTGCCCATAGCATGGGTATCTAGATTGGCTTCAGGTACAATCATTCTATAACAATTTATCTAGTACTAATAAGTCAATTGTGGATGTAGCTGCGGGAGGGTCAATCTTTTCCAAGACACTTGTGGTTGCTAAAGGCTTTGCTGGAGGACATGGCAGCCACAAGTTACAATGGACCATCAGAGAGGTCCACTCTGAGAGTTGCAAAGATTTAGAAGTTAGATAGAGTGAGTTCTCTCAAATCCAAAAATAACAACACTTACTAATGCTTTGACAACCTTGTGATGTCAGGTAAGAGCCAGTCGATTGCATCGATGGCAACATGCAACTCTTACCCCTTTTGGAAGAACCAGCAGCTTGAATAGGCAAACTACAAAAATCGATCTTATGAGAATCAGTTTGGAGGCCAGCACAACCAACTGTCGAATCAATATCATCCTGGTTTGCATAATCACAAGAATTTCTTTTACACTAACACTAAGAATGTATTGCAGACCCCTTTGAGTTTTACATCCTCATCACATCAACATGCTAAGAAATCTTTGATGGAGGACTTGATGAGGACCTTCATCATAGAGTTGATGAACAAAACAACAATCTTGGAGAATAGAATGTATAGCTTGGAGAAGGCCATGAAAAATTTAGACGTTCAAGTTGGACAAATTGTCACTACACTGAGCACGTTGCCAAAAGGTAAGTTCCCAAGTACCACTGAAGTAAATCCTAGGAAACAGTGCAATGCTATCTTTTTAAGAAGTGGCAAGACTCGAAATGAGAATGAAATGAGTGAGACTAAAAAGAAGAATGATGGGAAGGAGTTTGAAAAGAAAATTAAGGAGAAGAAGAATGAAAAAGAAATTGTCGAGGAAAAGAAGGAAAAAGTCCAGGCATTGAGTTCTAGGGAGTATTCTATTTCCTTTCCCATTGATTTGAGTTGAATCTCTCATCCTCAGAGATTCATGAAAAAGAATATGGATGATCAATTTTCTAAATTCTTAGACATCTTTAAAAGATTACATATTAACATTCCTTTTGCAGATGCCCTGCAGCAAATGTTGAACTATATTAAATTCATGAAGGAAGTGTTGTCTAAGAATAGGAAGTTTAGGCAATTTGAGAATATAGATCTGATAGAGCAGTGAACTGCCATACTGTAGAAGAACCTACCAGATAAACTTAAAGATCTAGGGAGTTTCACTATTCCCTATAATATTGGTAGTTTGGAGATTAATCGTGCCTTATGTGATTTAGGTGCACTTATTAATGTAATGTCCAGTATCTTTTTTTTTTAGTAATTTATATTATGAACTGTTTGAGTTAATAAGGGACTAAGTTTTGGTTTTTATTTTATGAATATTGGAGGAGGAATTTATAAGTAATAATTTAATTGTTCAAAAGAGGGTCTTTATTTTGGAAAAAATTAGCACAAAATTAAATAATGACATTCTTGTAATTTGAGGACTTAGAGCTAGGTTTTAGGGTTGAGGTGAACCCTATAAATGTGTCATTAGGGTCCCTAACCACCAAAACCCTTTTCCTATTCTGCCATCCCAATTTTCCCCTATTTTTCCCTTCCTTTGCACGCTAACGTCAACTTCTTCCCAAAAGTTTTCTTCCTCTCACGCACACCCACCTCCTTCACATGCACCCCTCTTCTAGAAGGCAGTAGCATGTGGTGACAGAAGTTGATCCGGATCAATAGAGGTGACAACAAGGTGTTTTTCCTCTTTCTCTTTGATTTTCCCCAACCTCCATAGCTCCGTTTGAGTTCAAATTTTGAAGACAGCTTCCTTATCACCTACTCATGTCCCATCTAAAACAGGTAAGACATCGGAGTTCTCAAATTTCATGTTTTTTCAAAAGTTTCCCAATTTAACCATGGTTTTCCTCTTTTCTCGGTCCTTAAGAAAGCATTTTTGGACAAACGAAGGGTTGAAAAGCATCAGAAGATCGAGATCTACACGTTGGTAGAATCAGAATCACGATCAGCGTGGCGGTGAGGTAGCACGCATGGTGAAAAGTGGTAGAAGAGGTGGTGTGTGTACTACACGCGCCGAGGAACTTGCTGAGTGTGTGGGCACGTGGCGACTCTTTTTGGTCTAATTTCAGCGGCATTGAAATCCTGGTGGTGAATAGATTCCAAAGCTGGTCCCTGTTTAACAATTCGAATCGGTGCGTGGGCCACGGATGGTCCCAAAAGGTAGTGTCTTCCAAGTGTCGTTTGCCCTTAAAAACCCTAACTTCCCTGTTTTATTATTGAATACTTGGAATTTAGAAAATAATAAGGGTACTTTTTGTATTTTGGACCTAGGTTGCTTAAGGAATCTAACATCGATTTTCCCAGGAGTACTTATTATTTTCTTGAGAATTCAGGTACATGACTTTGCTCCTTAGTAAACTATTGGGCTAGGTCGGTAGTTGTTTGATTTGTTGATGCATGTTCTAAATATGCCTATCTTATGTAATTGAGAATGTGAGCATGAAAATAGACTAGCATATTAAGCATGTCGTTTGGTGGATTGTGATTGAGAATGCTATAGGCTATAGACATTGAACATATATGATGTATGGATGCTAGGGGCAATATTAGAATATTGTATGTTGGATGCTTTATGGCTTCGAATTATGTGATAAATGTTTGGGATCTTTCTTTTTACAACATGGTTTTTATTGCATGTTCATGTGTTAGAAGTTATATCATCTCTACTTACTACTGTGTTAGGGCCTCCATGAATGTATTCTCAGCTTTGTGCTGCAATGTGCTTTGAGGTGTCTCTATGGGATTGTATATCTTTGCTTAGTGCTGAATAGAGAACCTCCTTTGGATGCATTCACTGCTTTATGCTGTTGTGTGCTTGATTGAGGTGGCTCTAGATGGTATATCCTTGTGAGAATCCCACATTAATCATATGTTGTATGTGGTTGCATGTTTGATCCAAGGGTCGGAGTTACTTACTAGGTATAATTTTATACTCAACCTATTCCTTTCTTTTTTTTTTAAGGTAAGGAGAAAACCTACCTAGGTGGTTGACAAGGAGCGAGTTGCTATAGGCCATGGATACAAGTTTTGATCTTCTGCCATATGTTAACTTCATTGTTTTTAAATTCTAGTTTCGATCTGTTGACCAAGTTTACATTTTGCTTTCATATGTACTTTACCTTATGATAGTATTTTTAAATTAAAAAATCAAGATCCCAGTATGTTTCATTGAGCTTTGAAATTACTTAATTTGTTATTTCTTTATTTAATAAAGATCCTTTTGCAATGAGTTACCTGAAAGTCTGTTGTGTCGAGCATGCATGCTAGTAGTAGCCCTAGGTAATCTGTGTCTAGAAGTCAAGTTGTTACAATTAATCTCATGCCTCTACCTGTCTTCAGGATGTTGAACTTAGGCCATGTATAGCTAACTACCATTCGACTACAGCTAGCTGATTGATCATTAATATTTCTAAAAAGTATAGTAGAAGATGTATTAATTAAAGTTAATATATTCATCTTTCTTGCAGATTTTATAGTGTTGGACATGGAAGAAGATTCGGAGATTGATCGCTAGCAAATTGTGATTACAGTAGTGTATGACTTAGTTACTTGATGTAATACATATTGATAAAAATATATGTGATAACATTTTGGGGACAATACTAATTACTGAAGGAAAAACAAAAGATATAGATAAAACACATTGGGATTTAGTAGATCTAAATATTCGTAAAGAATTATGTCATGGCCCAAGCAGGGTATGAATACTTCGTTAGCTTTATTGACGATTATTCTAGATATGGATACATTTACCTAATGTATCATAAGTCTGAAACTCTTGAAAAGTTCAAGGAGTACAAGGATGAGGTTGAGAACCTATTAGGTAAAACCATAAAGACACTTCGATCAGATCGAGGTGTGGAGTACATGGACTTGAGATTCCAAGACTATTTGATAGAACATGGAATTAAGTCCCAACTCTTTGCCCCAGGTATGCCTCAGCAAAATGGTGTATTGGAAAGGAGAAACAGAACCTTGTTGGACATGGTTCGATCGATGATGAGTTATGCTCAGTTGCCTAGTTCATTTTGGGGATATGTAGTAGAGACTGCAGCATACATTTTGAACAACGTTCCCTCAAAAAGTGTTTCAGAAACACCTTATGAGTTATGAAGAAGACGTAAAGGTAGTTTACGTCACTTCAGGATCAGGGGATGCGTAGCTGTTGGTTCCAATGAGGTGCAAATGTACACCTTAAAGTGTAGCAAACAAGGTCGATCCATAGGGATAATTGAACAAAAACTCTTAAGAAAAGTTATTATTCAGGAGAATTAAGGTCACCAAAATTGCACTTGTTGAAAGACTAAACATGAACCATGAAATTAAAAGATGAAAATTAACAAGAATTATAATAACACTTTTAGCAAAATATATGCAAACAGGCTCGAGTTAGGGAGTTTCACTACTGACTGCCACAGGATGCTACAACATTCTAGAACCGCTTACTATCACAGAACAACCCTTATGCTTCTTCTGAAACTAAACTCCTAAGTTCATTTCCATGTTCTTAGTTGATTTTTAAGCCCTAGTGTTCTTTTGGTGCATTAGGGAG
>JAOANK020717882.1:0-11193 GCA_026257165.2 Telfairia occidentalis | reverse complement strand
ATTAATTTTGATTTTAGTTTTTGAAATTAAAATCAAAATAAAATAAGAAAAAAAAGGAAAAGAAAATGGAAAGTTTGGAATATTTGAAAATGGTGATTTTCCAACTTCTTTTCTCCACATTTTGCCACCTAATTTGGATGCTTAATCACCATGTTTGAGTGTCAACCAAAGGTGACGCATTTGTGCATGAATTTGCCTATAAGTAGGCATCAAATTTGTGCAACAAAAAGATTGATGAAGAGGTTTTTTTTTTTTTGCACCAAAAGTTGGTTGTTCATGTGTTGAACTGTAAGCCAACCTTCACCTCTTCTACACCCAAATTAACCAATCAAGGGATCCCACCATCCCGTTCCAAGGACGGAGAATAGTCGGGAAGTCACTAGTGGTGGTTCGGGAGCTGATTGGAGAAGCATTCCACCAGAGATAGAAGAGGATTTGATCATCAAATGTGAGTTTTCAAAATTCCCTGTTTTCATCTTCTTTAAGCATGATTTTCCATAATCAAATTGAGCTAGTTAGAGTGTTTTGATTCTTATTTCGCTACACATGTATGTTGATACACCCTTCAGCCTGCTAGATCAAAATGGGAAGAAACCCCCCACAGTAACCTCGTGTACCTAACAGCAATTGGCAGACCAGCATTTTCATCGTCAGAGGCATCGATAACCACCATTCTTCTCTTTAAGTGGTGGACGAGCAAAGCATGGTGATTGTACCTACACTATGCGTCACCGCAAGTGCAAGAATAAATCACAGTATATAAAACGATCGTGAGACTAAGTATCTTCATCTAGAGATTAAATTTCTAATTCTTTCAATTATCAATTGATTTTTTAAATTTTATCTAGGGATCTAACTCTCATGCAAGGATTTCTAATCTAAAAAGAAAATAAACGAGCATGCTAATGATTGGAAAATTCGATAAACAAAGGTAGTTCTAGGGTGTTGGTGTTGTTAATGGCGAAATTAATCAACTAATTAACTCATTAGATTCATTTTCATGTGAATGTCCTAAGTCTAGGATTTGTTAAACCGAGTTTTCCCCTTTGAGGTCTATCGACTTTAACTATTAATTTCCAATTCAATCTTTTGCAATTAGAAATTAAAAGTGGCATTAAAGTAATCTATTAATGACCTCAAACATTATCCTCTCACGCTCATGCATAGGGGAATATTAGTCTAAATTCTCAAGTCCAATTTAAAGCTTTCTTTTTCAAGCAAAACAATAAATACACAACATTCAATTAATGGTCAATAAATTGAAAGCATTAAGTGTAGAAAATTTAGAAAGAAATAACAATAATGCATTCAAGAGTAATCAATACAACTAATTGTCCATAAACTACCAACACCCTAAAACTAAGCTAATTAAGCTATTGTTCATCACAAAAAAAAAGCCTATAAAATTTATTGTAACAATTTAAAAAATGAAAAAGAAAGGAAAAGGGACTCTCGGGATGATTCCATGTCATTTCGTCATTGAACTGCTCTCCATGGTCTAAATTTTCACTCCAAAATACTAAAGAGTCCACTTCTCAGCTCCAACACAAAAGCCCAAGTGAAACGAGCTACTATTTCTAAAAAATTGCACAAAAATGGCTCTCCTGAAGCCTTACCCCGAAAATTGCAATATATAGCAGAAGGTGACAGCGTCAAACGCTAGGGGAAATGTCTCGATGGTGCCCTTAAGAATTATGAAAGTGCCACCGTAAAAACAATTGAGGCGATCTTTTTTCTCTCGTAGTGTCGTGACGCCGCAAGGCAACTTTGTGACGCTACTTCACAAATGCTCCTCACTTATGGCATCAAGATGCCATTATCCAACATCTTGGCACCGTGCATGCTTGACTCATTTTTCCACCTTTTCTTCAATATTTGGGTGTCTCGACGCCCTATTCTGGCGTTAGCCAAATTTTCTCGTGTCTATGCATGCCTTAGCCAAATTTTCGTCTTTAAGCTCATTTTTTACCCAAATAACCTAAAATCTATAATTTATCCTAAAAAAACTCGGCTTCTACAAAATTTAACAATGCCAAGCATCAAAGCACACTTTTAAATCACAAATGCACTAAATTAGAGGCCCTAAAATAACACTTTTTGAGTGTTATCACATGAGCAACATCTTCATCCATCTCTATCAGCTCAAAGAAAGAGAATGATACATCCAAGGTAGGCCCCAAACCAACAAGATGTCGTCACCGCCTGCTATAGGAGCACAACCAACAAGATTAGCCACAAAAAAGATTGTGGGTGCTTTACTCAATACATCAGACGCATAGCTTGAGGAAGGAGCACAAATCGATGAGAGTGCATCGTATATGCAAAAAAAAATATAAACTATAATGCATTTGAATTAGTCATGTAGTTAGCTCAAATGAAAATATGAACCCAACAAATCCTTGCCTTTAGAAGGATTGACTTGTGAGGATGAGCATGATCCATAAGGAGCCCGTAGTGTGACCAACTTTCGAAGTTAGTGATCAGTTGGATGTTGAGATGTGACTAGCAGTTTCATCTTCAAAAGCTTCAAGACTACAGTGCGTGATCTCTGTGGTCCAGGTAGTTTGCCCACTAAAGTTGAAAAGAAAGAAAAGAAAATAGGTCAAAAAGACGTACACTCTGCAATTGAGCTCAGATAAGAAAAAGAGAATGAGAGACGTACGACCTAGTCACCTGAACTTGATTGGGACTTTGCATGGTGTCGAACCACTCTCCTCATGTTAGAGCTAATCCCCACAGACAAAACACCAACTCTCCTTCCACTTCTTAATAAAGGAAGGATTCCCTAGAAGCTTCTCTTCTCAAGAATCAAGATAGTATCGAGCCTTCGAACGCGTCACTGTGTTCAAGTTATGGGTTTGGTGGACAAGCAAACTAGTCATCTGGTTTCCTCTTCGTGTTCCCACCATATAGTATCCACAAAGAAAGTGTAACCCACCCATACAACAAAGGCTTGTTGAGCTAGAGCAATATTGGCCATGGATAGGAAGTTTTGGGAAAAAAAGGACAAGAAGAAGTTGCACCCCATGATTAAACAGCTCAAGATAGAACCTCACCTAACTAAGGCGATGTCTATCGATTCTCTCACCGTCAAAAGGAAACCTCATTAGGACCCTTGACGGAATATGGTGTAGTGTACAAAGGTCCTTCGAATCCTCTTGAGTCGCCTTAGACGACATCGGAGGGACCTCAATCCTACCAAAACTGGATAGCTCACGGTCGCTACCTACCCTAATTATTCTATACTTCGAGGACATTTAGAGAAGAGAATGGGACAAAGGGAGAAAGAAGAATTGAAATGCAAGAAGAAATTTGAGGCCACAAAAAATCTTTTCACGCAAAAGTTCGGGTGCTCCGACGGTCTTTTGCTGTTAAAGCTTAGGTCTTGGCACCAAACCATTGGATACACGTGTAAGAGAACATCGTAAATCATTTGAATGCTAAAAGACGTGGCCTCGAGACTTGCAAAAGTACACAAGGATTGTTCATGCATTAAAGTGGTCCAAAGCCCCTTGCATATGCTACAACGAATGATCCCTTCATCTTCCTTACTCAAATGTTAAAAGTCTACATGCACCATCCATCGAGGATAAATAACTCAACTTCGAAGTAGGGCCATGCTATAGGAAGAAACTTGCCCAAGCCGAACAAATCTCCCTTAGAATGCCTTTTAAGGTCCAACTGGAGATTACCACCTACTTCTCCCCTCTTGGACCTCTTAAGAACAAAAAAGGAAAGTGAAGCCTCATGGGTTTCTTAAGGCGCAAGGAAAAGTGGATCACAAGTAGATTCCTCCAAACTTGGAGAGGAGCCCCGAGAAGAGTTTTCACCTAAAATTTCCTCTACAAATAGAGGTAAAACCTTTTCCAAGAAAAAAAAATATTATTTAGTAAAAAAATTCTTCTCCTTAGCTCTTTCCTATCCGATCTAAGGATTGACTTATGCCTCGGAGTTTATAGGGCTAAGCACCACACCAGTCCAAGGATTTTGCCAGAAATATAGGTTCTAACAGAGGGCTCACCCCACCAACTACGCTTCAGTTAATTTGCCTCCAACAGTAGAGCTGAACCACCTCAACGCCTTCTCAAATTTTTGCATCAACCTATAATATTCTATACCTAGTTATTTTCACATGCATTCCATGTGGTTTTTTCAACTTAATAAATAGAAGTATATTACAAAATAAACTATTTAGTTCAATTTCAAATTTTAAAAATAAATACATTAACATTTTAAATTTTTATTTATAAAATTATTTATTTTACAATGTAATTTAGAGGAGCTTGCAATAGTAGCAAAAAGATTAGAAAATATAGTAGATTTAGCATGGACTTATCAAAATTGTAAATATAGTAAAAACGAGGCTCAACCAAAAAACGAAAATTAGTAAAACATCTCAAATGTCCTTCAAACAGGCGGGAAGTTGGGCAACGAAGCGTGACCAGAGTTGCAAGCGTGCGTTTGGCAAGCGTCCGTTTGGCATGAGTTTGACATATAAATAAAAAAGAAAAACCTAGAAAAAGTAATTGATATACCGAACACACTTAGCTTCTTCTTCATTGTAGTTTCTCAGTGTGTCTACTCGCAAATCTCACATCTCTCTCTTCTACTCTTCATCGACTAAAGTTAGTCTTTCTTCTGAAAATTCTTTCTTTTGTCTATTTGTTGTGGTTTCTACTTTTTGTTTGATTTTTCGCAGTTGGTTTCTCTTTTATGTCGCTGTTTTTGGTCTCTGTTTTTGTGGTTTAGTTGGTTTTTCTATCGTTCTCTTTTGCTCTCTTTTGGTATATTTTCTGTGGTTTCTTTGTGGTTTCAATTTCTTTAGAGTTTTCTTTTGGTATATTTTCCATGGTTTTTTTGTGGCTTCACTTTCTTTTGAGTTTTCTTTTCGTATATTTTACGTTGCTTTTAGTTTTCTTTGAAGTTTTCTTTGAAGTTTTCTTTTGGTATGTTCTCTGTTTAGTTTTTAGTGGTTTCTTTTCAATGATTCAATAATGAATTTTTAACAAATTTTTCTTCGTTTGGCTTAATGTTTACAATTGATGCATGTTAATATATGTGAATATCTGAGAAAATCTACACTGTTGTTATTTCATGCAAAGCTTTCAAGTAATAATCTCTTCACTTTTGTCTTGTTGTACCAAAAAAAAATGGAACAAAGCAAAGGAAAAAGTAGAAAAAGAGAATTAAAGGGAGAAACGTCAAAACCGAAGAGCACAAAAAAGAAAACAAAGGAAGATGAGGTAAGTCAACTGATACACTTTAAAAACATATTAATATAAAATGTTGATATACTACCATGTACCAGCTCTACTGTTTAAATATATGATGATATACTTTGGATATACTTGATCCACAGTTTATTATATTTCTTGAAATTCGTGTTTGTTTTAATATTGATATGCTACCAAGTAACATGGTATAATAGTAAAATGATTATTGATAAGCTTCTGATATAGAACTAATACAGTTCTAATAAATGTTGATATACTAGTTCTTTTGTTTAAATATATGACAATATACTTTTGATCTGTAGTTTATTATACTGCTTGAAATTCTTGTCTGCTTTAATGTTGATATGTTATTGAGTAACATGGTATAGTACTAAAATGATTGTTGATAAACTTCTGATTAATGTTGATATATTATAGATATACTGGTTCTAGTGTTTAAATATATGATGATATACTTTTGATATACCTAATCTATAGATTAATATATTGCTTGAAATTCATGTATGTTTTAATGTTGATATGTTGTGAGAAACATGACATAGTACTAAAATAATTGTTGATAAACTTCCGAGATACACTTCTCATAAATGTTGATATACCATTGATATACTTGCTCTGCAGTTTATTATATTGCTTGATATACTTGTTTGTTTTAATGTTAAATGCTACTACTTTTATATTGTACTGATATGCTTTATTCATCTTTAACAAGAAAAAATCATTTAGAATAGTGGATTAAAAGTGTAGTACTCTTCTAAATTAGAGGTAATAGAAAATATAGCAAAAAAATTGTCAAAGGAACAACTTGAAATATTTAAAGGACTCTCTAGAGATCTTTTAGGTTTTGGCACAAAAAAATGTCTTGCCCAATTACTCGTTTATCTAATCATAAAATTATCTTAAAAAAAGCACTACTGAAACCTTGATATTCAACATTGAATATCATATAGCTAAATTTAGATTGAAAAAGTTTTTTCTGATAACAGGTTTGAATTGTGAAAAATATCCTAAACCTATTGTGTCCGCATATGATGTACAATATCATTGGGAGTCAATATATTAGAGGAACTAAATTTAAATTTGTTAACCATATATTGACTAATAAATGATGACGAAGCTTGCTTATGTATAGATTGAATAATATTCATGGAATAATTATGATCAACAACATACTTTCTAAGCATCGATATATTACTACTCCTATAATGAGAAGCTCTGACATACCATAGACAATCTTTCTGAATACATTGAAACTCAACTGATAATGAATTTGACCTCAAAGTCTTAAAATCAAATCATTCTTTAGAGTCATAAAATGGAAAGCCCTTGACAAAATTTCTTTATTTCCAATTACATCTTTCTCCCTAAAATCATATGTAGAAGATAAACCACTTATATCAATATAATTTTCAAATGATTTTCAATCATAGTGAAAGAAGAACAAGTTGACGGTTTGTCGCTTTTACAATTAGCAACACTAGACTACCCTTCCAAAAGTATATGATTAGCGAGCAACCAAAGAGTATCTCATGTTTTGAAAACCAAAAAAACATCCTTATCTTCGAGAATCTCGACAACATTTTGAACACCATCACTAGCTAAATTTAATAAAACTAATATTTTTATAGAACCAATATATGAATCAAATTCAATTTCCTTGTATATCAATTCAACAAAACTATCTAAAACCATAACTCATCAATTAAAACTCCACTAGTTTTGTAATTCAGATAGCAACGTTTATCATCCCATTGACCACTATGAAAATCAACTATTGGAATCTTAACCATATCTACAAAAAACTGCAAAAAACCAAAAAACCAAAAAACTGAAAAATAAAATTAGTGACTATAGTCGCAACTAATATAAACAAATAAGGTATATCACATATATACTTAATAAAAATTGATAAGCACAACAAATAAACAAAATCAGTGACTAAATTACGATATAGGCTCAATTGATATATACAAATAAGGTAGATAAAAGATATACTTAATTAAAATTACACTAACAAACAAAATTCAAAGCATATCAGTACAACTGATTTACAAAAATAAACAATAATATTTAAACAAAATTTTAAATTTTGATATATATATAAATAAGTACATCATTAGTATATATTCTAAACGACTGCATAAACAAACAAACACGAAAAGAAACAAGAAAATTATAGAAACAAAGAACATAACAAGAAAATTGCCAAACAAGTGCACTAAGGTTAATCTTGAACTAGAGAAAATCGGCCAACAAAAATTAAAAAAATGAAGAATGAAAAGAAGGAATAAATTCGAGAAGAACAAAAACAAAACAAAACATAAACAAAAAATAAGAGAATCAATTAAGGAAGAACTTGAGAACAAATGTATTTGAGATCAGAGAAAATAGGCGAGATCAAGTGATTGAATAAATTGGAGAAAAATGAATGAAAGATGAAAAATTGCATGAAGACATTCGAATAAAGCGAGCTAAAGAATGAATCTATTTATGATCAAAGAAAATAGGTGAGATCAATGAACTAACTCGAGCAATTGGACAAATTAGAGAAAAAGAACCGAAAGAGAAAAATCGCATGAACAAATTAAAATAAAGTGATCGATTGGAATCGAGCGATTAATTTATTAACGCAAAGAAATCGATCTCAAATCATAAAAGACAAAATCGCCAAAGAAGAAAGGAGAAAATTACGTGAAGAAAAAATAATATCCTTTATGGGAATGGTGGAATTGGAAATAAAAAATATCAAAAATTCAAAATTCAATTTTTTGTCATATTTGCAAAATCAATAAGCAGCTGCTATATTTGCGAATATATCAAAAACATTTGCTACCCACTACAAATTCCCTGTAATTTATAATATACATTATCATATGTTTATTTTAACGACAGATGAAATGACTTGTCAAGCTCTTAACTTATATAGTGGTAACAATTTCAAACCACAATAATACTTGGTCAACTTTTTTGAGTAAAGTTTGGTAGAAGAGTGTATATTTTGTGTGGAAATATCTCAATTTTGTTCGCGCTGGATTTGTCTAATTATATTACTTATGTTGAGTTTTTTTTATAAATTAATTTGTTGAATTACAAAATAAAATAATACACATGAAACTGATTTCTTATTCAACATAGAAATTATTATTCTTATTCAACATAAACTTTCTTATTAAAGCCACTGAATTTTAAAAATCTATTATTATTTTTACCCAATAAATGGAAATAGATAAGTGAAAGGGTTCTATAAAATTTTTAACATTAATACAAATCACCTAATTTATTGAGAGAGACACATTCATTACACATTCATTAAATGAGAGATAATTGGAAGGTTATTGAACCCAGTTAAGTGAAATTTGAAGAAGTAAGATATAATATTTCAAGAGAAAGAAAAGTTGAATTTGGAGGGATGGAAAGATAGCATTGAGAGAGAGAGAGAGAAAAAGTCCTCAATACTTTAATGGGTTGGGTTGAGGTGAAATACATATTATTATTATTATTTAAAAAGAGGTGAGAAACAAAATGACGAGATTAAATTTCTCCTCTATAGCCACTTTTATATATAATGTTGATGCACAAAAATTTCTGAGGATGACATGTACTTCAGCGATTAGTGACCTCGGACCAACAAGAGAAGGATGAGGTGAGGTCGGGTGGTGATGACCACACTCCGATGATCAAGTCAGTAAGGCAGAAGAAATGAGTAAGGAGTATTTTCAAGATCTCAGTTCTTACCTTCTGCTTTTGTTTTTCCTGGTATTTATACTTGACCAAGGTGGATCCTTGATGGAAAATCCTGCCGGGGGTTTATTTGGGGGATTAAATCTCACCTCATCATGCCTTGTATGGTGTTACTTTCGAAAGAGGCGCCACTCTCCAGGGTGGCCTCGTCCTACCGAACTGAGCTTAACATGCTTCACCTCAGTTATGCTTGGGCTGGGACCACACACGTGGCTTCCCAAGGCTATCCAGGTGTCTTAGTGGTTCCTCACCCCCCAACATTGGCCACCACTTTATTGTCACTGGATCATTGGAGTGCACAAAGTAGAGTATACTTCTTCAGCAGGGAGTAGGATATTCTTCTAATGGTCGCTCGAGCTCACTCGTCAGTTGCTATCTGGCTGAAACCGCACTCGGTGCTCATCCGTAACTACTTTCAAGGTGCATGGAGCGTTGCGCCCATTGGTTGGGGAGGCATTTCGTCCTTTGGTGTGGCGATCATCATTGCGCCTGTTAATCTGATGGCTCGACTGCGTCTTTGGGGCTATAAAAGGTGATCTCCACGTCAGCCAGGTCACTACCTGAAAGCTCTCGATCCGTACTCGAAGCTCGACAATCTACTTAGGTCAGCTTCCTCTTCCCTCATCTTTCTTCCTAAAGATCTCATAGGATATCTATCGATATAGCTAGTTCTAGATATAGTTCGAAGGATGATAACGACCCTGCTTCTTCAAGGCTACCACATTCTGTCGAGGTGATGATCTACCATTATCATCGCCCTTAGTTCTTAAAGGGATTGAAACCCAATTGTGAAAACGATTGATCGCTTTTTGTCTTTGATATGGGGTAAGGGAAAAACCAAAATTGAATTACTGTACAAAAAATTGAAGGGAAAAAAATTACCTTAGGAGATCCTCAAGAATATCACCAATTGGTTTCCTCACTATGTCTCAATGGGAATCGATCTGGGATTGTGGGATCCCAATGCAGAGAATTGATCGAGAGAGGAAAAATTGAGAGAGCATGAAGTTTTTTTTTTAGAGTTCTATCGATCGATTTCCCAAGGGAAAAATTATCGATAGATGAAGGGGTGGTTTCCCTCTACGTCTCCACTCCCCTGTAGAATAGGAGGGAAGTTATTTTTATTTTATTTTATTTAAAATTTAATATATATATATATATATATTAAATCATATTTAATATATATATATATATATATATTAAATCATATTTAATATATATATAATTTATTAACAATTAATTAGTTTTAAATAATAATGATTAATTAATTAATTTCAAACATCACATATTTATGCATTTTAAATCATATTACAATGCATCTGTCTCACATTACCTATAGTTTTAATATGAATCCGATTCACATTAATTTTAATATATAGTTATAATATGAATCAAATTCACATTATTATTTGAATCTTATTCAAACATAATTCCCTCTTATAATATAGTTTTATAAATCATATTTATAATTAACTATATCTTAATACTTTATATTAAACCTTGGTAATATAAAATTCTCTTTAAATAATTTGAACAACTCAAATTATTATAAAATCAACTAATCCTAATCTTACCCTTAGTGAGCTAGCAAGGAGACCTAATGGACCTACAGATTAGAAGCTCCAACGATTCCAGATTAAATTAATTAAACTCTTTAATTAATTAAATCAACATTCCTCAACTGTGGGTCACTCCAGTAAAGACCCTCAACTGTATTCTTCGTACTGTAGATATATTCCTCTATCCATGAATATAACCAGTCCTCAATAAGTCGATCCTTCACAAATTGCTCGTAATTATAGCTAGGTCAAAATTACCGTTTTACCCCTGTAGCTACTTCTTTCTCCTTAAGTCCCACGATCCGCTAATGAACAACTTGTTTATGGTCCAATCATAAACAAATCCCTCTTAGGCCAATGAGAGGGAGGGGCCCCTTGTTGAAGACCCAGATTCAGCACTTAAGGGAGTAATTTATCTACTTTTCCTGAGAGCGGAAAGGAGTAAACTCCATCTTGTGTAGCTTTGTTCCCAACTCTCTACTTGGACAAATCCCCAAAATGGTAGGCATATTAAGTCGGCAACATGAGCCACTGTCACCTATACAAATCAAAGTACTGTCCTCAGAGACAGAAGTCCATAACTCACTCAGGATTGAGATCAAGTTATTTATGGTCATCCTATGAAATGTTAGTCTCTTTAGTTAACGGTGTTATAATGA